>WBMY01009457.1:10851-157170 GCA_013397315.1 Donacobius atricapilla
TGCCTTCGCCCAGCGGCCGGGGGCTGCCGCTGCCCGAGGCTGCCGGAGTCCCGCGGGCTCCCGCGGCGAGCCGGGCACGCCACACCACCGGCCCTGGAGGTGGTGTAAGGAAAGCCTGGACGTGGCGCTCGGGCTGGTGGTGTTGGGCCGCAGGTTGGATCAGATGAGCTCAGGGGTCTTTGCCAACGTGGATTGTGTGATTCCGTGATTAAATGTACCCCAAGCAGAGCCGCCTCCTACGTGCTCAGTGTGTGCCACAAGTGGCTGCTGGGGTTAGTGCGGAATGGCACTTCAGATGCTTTGGTTAGAAGTACTAAGACAAACAGAGAGCAGGTGATGTGAAATAATGACAGTCTACGCCACAATAACCTTCATTTGGATGTTTTCAGGAATTGGGGCCTAAGTTGTGTGTTTTCTCTCTAATTATTCTCTTCTTTCTTTGTTTTCTTCCAACTAGTGATACTTTATGGGATCTTGCTATAGCTGAAGTGGAGAAGAGAGAAAATCCTGATGAAGATGATGTCAAGCCAGGGGAAGTTTGGGAAAAATCAATATTATTTATGGGAAACAAAAATGGGGTAATCTAAATACTGTACAATTCTACAATTTTCAAGCATAATTTGTGTCAGGGAAAACATCTCATGTTTTCAGATGTTAAGGTTCACTTAATTTTTAAGACATAATATCTCATGGTCTCATTCTGCAGAGGTCTAATTGATCACTAATGTGTGTTTTAAGTAGAGTGTTCCTATTACTATAGTCGTCGTGTCTTTTAGTTTATACTTAAAATAATGGTAGTGTGACTTGATTCTGATTGAAAATTGGACCTAAGTTTCCACTATAAGGCTGCAAATGGTTACATCCATTTGCAGTTTTCTGGTACTTTATTACGGGAATGTTAAACGAGTTTGACTTAGTGATACAACTTTATGCTTTAAAGACAGTACAGTAGAGTTCCTCTTTTTCATTTCCAGGGAAAGACCACTATCATCCTGAGATGCCTTGAGAGGTATGTGTTAAATGTTTCAAAGCAGTTTTCAGCTGTAGATTAAAAACCAGTTATATTGTGTGCTAATTCATAATACATGTATGCAGGTGTGTTCTATGACTGGTTGATCATTTAGGAATGAACTTGTTTCCCTTCATTATAACCTCTCAGGTGACCCTTTCAGTCCTTCTCCTGTGTTAGCTGAAATGATTTATTTCTTTGGGCTGGTGCTTCTGCTTCTCCTGTCTTCTGTACCTGACACCTCCTGTCTAAAAGTGTCCTCCCTGTACTGCTGTCTCTAAGCCAAATTCTGAACTGACCGATAAATACAATTTAGTAACCATAGAATTAACTTCCTTTCTTTAGAGGATCATGACAAAATTCAGTTACTTTTCCTTTAGGGAAGAGTCTCCAAAGCCAACAATAGCCTTGGAATATACTTTTGGAAGAAGGGCAAGGAGACACAATACAGTGAGTATAAAGTATAATTTACCATATCTTTATATATATACACACACATCTAAAAATAACATAAAGAAACTCTTTTGCAGCCTAAAGATGTAGCTCATTTTTGGGAACTAGGTGGTGGAACCTCATTAGTGGAACTCATTCGAATACCAATCACTAGCCACAACATAAGGTAAGTGTAAATATTACAATTCCAGAGCTAATTTGAGCTTTTCTTCAAACATTAGTAATCTCTAGACCCTTTTTTTTCTTTTTTTTTTTGGTGTGTGTGAAAACCTCTTTGAAAGTGTAAGATAGAACATTTACCAGGTTTTGCTAAGAGTCACTGTAATACCATGATGCTTTGCTTTGGTCTTCCTTTTCATGCTTCTCTCCTAAATAAACAAGTTAACAAAACATGGAGGAAGTAGGTTGGCCTTAAGTAGATAGAACAAGAAATACAGAAAAAGAGAAGACGTACTATCTTTATGCTCAGTGAAGAGCTAAAAAACAGACTTGGGGATATATGAAAAATAAAATCTTCCTTCCTACTTCTGTGTGCACACATAGGTGCTCTTTCTGTGACAGATATTTTAGGGGGAAAAACAAAGCAAAAACTTGTAACAAAAAAAATCTCTGGGTATTTGCGAAATGACCTTTTAATGAGAAAGTAATTTCTAAACAGAGAGATGATGTTTCCAGGAGGGACTAGCGCTACCGAAATTATTTGAAAACAAAAGAAAATAGAAATTTTGGTCAAATTAAGAGAATGTAGCGAGAAAAATCCACTAAAATAATGGATAGCATAAGAAGAGGAAATGCGTGAAAAGTTGCATGAAGAAATGATGAGGTGATGGGGGTGCTTTTTATGGGTTTTTTTTTGGTTAGGGAAGATGGGAGTTGAAAGGGGAAACAAGGATCAAAAGTATTGTATTATGATGTATTGCTTTATTTCATTGGTATTGAACTTTAACTTCTGTGGGGAAGAAAAAGGAGGAGTATCATTTTTATCAGGTACATTTGTTCCTGTTTTGACTACTGAGATAATGCCATTATTTGCTGAGAGACTAAGAGGGAATAAAAATAAAACACTTATGCCATGTGAAGCTCTTTGTCTCTAGAAGAGCTTGGGAGAGAAAAAATTAAGTATAATTTTTCAGCCCCTGACTAAATTAAATCAATTGAGCTCTACCTCCATCAGTCTTTTCTTCCATTTTTACTGATAAGGGATTTTCTAATGTGGAGAATCTTAAGGTTCTTTGCTGGAATAGCAATGTTCTGTAAGAACAATTCATTTCTGTTCACAAGGCAATATTTTAACATGCCAGTAAAAATTCTACCATTTCAACAAATATAAGTGCATTTTGCTGGTTTTCTCATCATTGTAGTCACGCAGTTTGCTTATTTAAAAGTTCCTTAAACTATACCTAGTTTCATCAAGAGACTTTTCACTGGATTTTTCCTCCCCACAGCATTTTTAAATAAATTGAACACTCAGCTGCTTCGCAGCTTTTGTAATACCACTCTGATCTGGAATCCCCTTTTCCAAGTCAGGCTGGAATGGGATAGAATGATGGCATCCATTCGGATTACTGCATTTGCAATGATCTTTACAAAGTTGCACTTAAATGCAGCTGGTATTTTGGGAGGCAGGGTCTTAGAAAGAGAGAACTTCCGATGTAAAACATTTCTCATCAACAATCCAGCTTTAAAAGTCTGGTAGTAGCTAAGGATGTCATGCGTGCTGTTTTACCTTTCACAAGACTTTTCTCATGCACCCATTCAAGGTTCCAACAAACTGTCACAGTCCACGACATGGGATATTGTCCTTAACCAGGTTTTCTTCATTTCATATTAGAAAGGAATAATGAAAGTAGGGAACTTCCCCAGGTATACAGGGAATACAGGTAGTAGGAAAGATCCTAGCCATTGGCTAACATTGCTTGGTCTAGGGTTGTAGACTTACGAGATTGTTGGGATGCATAACAGCAGAAATCCTCAGTCATGCAGGAAGGAGCTCCAGGGATGAGGATATTTGCATATTTTACTGTTTGAAGACAGTCCCCCAAAACCATGCTTGATTGAAAGTTGCCAAAATAATAGTTCTGAACAAGAGACAAGGGAAAGGTTTCTTCAGAGTGCAGAATATCCCTAAAAGCCATCTTGCTTTGCTCTCACATTTAATTCTATCTTAGCAGTTAGATGTTCACATTTCCACTACAGATGTGGTTTTGTATGAAAATGCTGACTGCCTCATGCACTGAGTATGTGACCACATAATGCCTCTTTAATAGGTCATTTGCTGTAGTTCTGGTATTGGATCTCTCCAAACCTAATGAACTCTGGACTACTATGGAGAGCCTTCTGCAGGTCACCAGGAACCACGTGAACAAAATTTTAACCAAACTAGAAAAGACAAGCCCTGAAGTAGCTGCTGAAATTAAACAGAGAATGTGGAATCATCTGCAGAGGGATCACCCTGTAAGTTACTTGTAATATTTTCTCCAGATGTCACAGGCCTTTATACAGTTAAAGATAATGCTTTTGAAAATCATAAACAACTCTTTTAGATTTTTATGCATGACTGAAAATTCATTTGATGTAGATGAACCTGTTCACTGGAAAATTATAGCAATTTAATAAAAATTCAATAAGAGCAGAAACAAGGAAAGAAGGTTTCTTATATCTTTTTGTTAGATATCTAATGTGATTGTTATGGCATGTTACACCAATCAAAAGAAATAGTTTTAGAGTAGCAGTTTGCTTTTTTTCCCCCTCATCTTTTTAAAATGAAGATGAAAACTAGAATGTACAAAAGTCATCTAGCAAGAGACTAGCTGAAGGTACAAATTTAAGCAAAGAATATAGTTATAACAGCCATCAACATGACTATATACTTTGCATTTATTTAAATGTCTATCACAAACTCAATGCCTTTTGATAATCTGACAACTAATTAAATTATAAAGTTTCAGAAATGTTAACATCAGTCCTTTAAACATAATTGCTAACTAAATCTCTGGAAAAGCTAAACTAGATTATGCGCAATAGAAATGAAAAGTCATTGTGCATTAAACCTCTGCAAATGTTGTGTGTATATAATGCACAAATAAGTATTCAACAATTCAAAGCCCTGGCATGTAAATCTAGTTACTGTAATTTCTGTAAAATGCTTCAATACAGCAAGTGCTTGTAGAGCTCAGAAACTTCAAAGTAACTCAAAATATATGAGAAAGCAACATATGCAGCACTCTGTAGATTTAGCGTACAGGGTTTGATACCGGGATTGTTTTGGCTTTTACTTTTAGAGAAGGTAATTCACAAAAAGATAACACCTACATGCACACCTGGCAAAGAATTATGACCACAGTGTCTAGTTTCATATAGGGGTTTACATATCAGAAAATAGCAAGCTTATTGCAATAAAGAAAAATAAAATGCTATTAATTGTTGAGAAAACTTGTTATTTTTGCACCGTAGGAAACACAATTATACCTTCTGAACTAAAATTTCTGTTTAGCTTCCATTACCAAAGACATAAATAATGCAAATAAAATATTGTTATTACTGCTTGGTTCTCTTCTTACTTTCATCATTTTTCAAAGAAAAATTGTGTCAATATCTTAGAAGAACATACTATCTTTTATAGTCAAATTAAATGACAATTTATGGAGATCTTTATTTGCCTTTTAATGGCTAAACATATTTTTATCATGAGCAGGAATCAATGGAATACGTATATTTTTAAGGATTAAGATACATTTCATCAGCCTGGCTAAAGAACTATTTGCTATGATGATAAAACATATCAGTTGCAGACCTTGTTTAAAAAGGCTGGATGCATCTAAAGTACTCCATAGTCAAAAATAAATTCCACAGTGAAAACCTGAATAGGGTTCAATAAGCTAGTTTTAAGTTTCTGATGTTATCCCAAAGTTTCCTCTTAGTTATGAAATGAAAACAATTTTTTTCAGCTTTATATTCTATATGCTCATTTTTAAGTTGCGATAGTTTTGCTCAAAGCTTTTGCTTTGACAGCGTATGAGTGAAGCCATTATTTCTCCTCTCCAAGTAGAGGATTTTCAGTATGTGCATCCTCTGTCAACATTCTGTCATTTACCTGGGGTTAGGAGGGAGCAGTTGGACCAACCTCTGCTACAACACATCTTTCTTGCACTGCAGCCATAGCAGTTTGAATAAATCATTCCTTGAACACATGAGGGGATTATCTCATTTCATATGGACTACAGCTAACCCCTCCAGATCACTTGAGAATTCTTGTAATTCACTTCTAAAAATTTTTGTCCCATGTTAGCTATTGAGCACTGAAGTCTGCGCTCTGACTTGTTTTCCTCCACTGATACTGATTCACATTTTCAGGATTGTTGGATGATGTTTCCTCTTTGTGCTGAAATCAAACATTTGAAAATCACATTAAATATTGTTTAAGTAAGTGTACTGACTGCTCAGAGGGATTATTTCCTGACCATTTAGGAAGAAAATGGGAAAATGGTAGAATATAATATGGATATTGCAATAAAGTTGATTTCTCTACCTTAACACAATTATACCAATATACACTTACATACACAATTAAGGTTTAGAAAACCCTGTCTTCTGTGAATTAATTATAACCCCTTTCAGTTGCTTTAAGAGTTGCAGTCCTCTACAGTTTGTTTACAGAGCTTAACTGGCCTATATCTTTTTAACAGGACTATGCATTAGTCGACCCTTTTCCAATACCCTTGGTGATAATTGGAAGCAAATATGATATTTTTCATGTAAGTAATACTTAAGTACATTTTTAATTATTAACATAATTTAATTATTCCCAGTAAATATGCTATGTACTAAAATTTCACTAATATAATAGTAGTCTTTTGAGCTAAAGTGTGGACAGGCTGTCTTCTACCACCAAAAAAAAAAAATATTTCCATCCAACAGCATTAAGGAAGGCCTACTGTCATTCCTTCACAAAACACCCCCAAAGTGATGATTTTTGAGATGTACTTAGAAAATACTGAGACTCAAGTTACTGCAGGCCAAAAAGGGAAGCAAGAAACACCATGTGGAGGATTTCCGTTTCTAATGAGAGAAATCCAGCTCCACGTGTCCCTTGTGACAGCGGCTGGAAGTTAGTGGCAGTAAAAGAGGGGTGCACCTCAAGTCAAGCTGATCAGATTTTTTTGGTAGTTGTGGCAGCTTCAGTCTGGAACTTCTTTTAAAGTACTTCCTAAGTTTATAGAGACAAGTGAGTAATTGCATCTTTGGAGGGGAGGAAAGAAATGTAGTACTGCTGGATTCTCTCCCAGGACATAACAAACCCAAACAGACGCATACTCACTACACTCGATCATGAGAAAGTAGGGACAGTATGATTTTTAGCAGTCATGCTGGCAGCCTGTGCTTCTCTGGATGGCTGCACTTGGTTCACTTGATACCTGGCAGGCTCCCTGAGTTACTGAGTTCTTCATTAATAAGGGACTTGCCTCCTCTCATACCGAAGCTTTATGCTGAGCCATGACCTCCTTAAATGACTCTCATGTAATAAGGACAAAATGCCAGCCTAATTCCTTTGAGGGTCTGTGGATTGACTCCTGTAGGTGTCACTGGGACCAAGTTTTCACCCATTTAATCCAGGGAAGGCCATTGGTATGATTTAGATGAAACAGACATGGATGAAAAGGTATTTTGATGCACCATTCAAATCTTGCAGGTATTAGAATTTAGACAGCATATACACAAAGATTTACTTAAATATTTTCATGAAAAGAAAAAAACTTCTTATTCTTCTAGTAGGCAGCATTTGTACTGGTAAAAATTTAAAACAATATCAAACAAATAAAGTGAAAATTAAATGTGCATTCTCAATTAAAAAACTTTTCCTGGACTAACATATTGCCTGAATTAGGCTCCATCTGTAAAAAAGAAACAACGAGAAATTGTGACATTTCTTTTTAGAGTAGGCTGTTACTGATTCTGTCTTAAGATATAATTATGCTGACAGCTGAAAGCCTTATATATTGTAGCTTAAGTGCATTGCAGTTTATATATAAAAAAAAAAGTTCTAACTGTAGTATTTTGGGTTTTGTTTCTTATGCCTATGTTCCACTACCAACTTTTTCAGGAGTTCGACTCTGAAATGAGGAAAACAATAAGCAAGACACTTCGATTTGTTTCACATTATTATGGAGCATCATTAGTGGTATGTATACTCACTTTCTATTTACGGAATGAGAAGATGAACAGTATTTCTGTTACAAAACAGTATTTTTTAAAATAGTACTGTAAAACTAGAGAAAACGGGATTTCATTGGTTTTAAAGTGGCTTTCTTCATGAGGCTATCTGTTGAACAAGTAAGTCACTGTACTGGCAGGGGATGGATGGACATGCCTTGTGAACAAACAAACTACACAAGGTCCCAGTATCAACAAAAACTAGATGAAAATAGTTACCTGTTGGCTAACTCAGTTCCTGCATTGAGTTTACTGCATCTTGAGCAATTTTTTTTTTTGGTACAAGAAAGAAGAATGGGCAAAAGTGGGCTTTAGACTGAATTAGAGAACTGGCCCTTTTGATGGAAGCATGAACTTACATCAAGTGACCCAGCTTTCGTAGGCTTAAAATCGGGGGCTCATTTTCACAGTAGTTTATGTATACCAGATTACTACACTTAGGGTGTTGAAGAAGGACAGGAGCTTCCTTAGAGAAGTGGGTAGGAAGATGCCAACATGAAGACAATGAAATATTTATTTTAGTTTGTCAGATCATCCTCTGAGCAAAGACAGAAACATGCATGCTGAGGTTCACAGTCCAAAAACTGCCTCTTGGGCTCACTGTGCATCAGAAGATGGGTCTAATTGTATCAACCATCATTTATGCAATAAATGATATTAAATAGTAGCTTAGTGATTATCAAAACAACTTATGTTTACTTTGAATACTTAGAATCCCAGCACGTCCTTTTGCATCCACCTAAAGCATTTTCACTCTGACACATGAATTTGTCAATTGTTAACTGAGAGTACAACTGTCTTGGTTGGGTTTTTTTAGTATATAAGTATTATCGTCATTAAAAATTAAAAATAGAATATAAAACTCTCTTTCTGCTAAAAAAAATTTGTCATTAAAATGAGAGGGAGAAATTTAGTTTCCCACAGCAGGGTTCTGACTTTTTTCTCAAAGACATGAATCTGTTAGACACAAAGAAGCATGTTGTTTGAGAATATATTTTGAGAACTGCTTTCTGATAAATGTGTACCATTCTGCCACTTGGAAGCTGTTTTTATGACAATTATATAGTTACTCATTACATTTCTAAATGTTTCGTGGTACTCTGAATAATTTTTAATTTAATCTAAAATCGTAATTTATTAGTCTTGGGCAAAAGATGTGTGTCTCATAATTGTGCATATTTCAAAAGTTTTGAATCAGTATTTTAAAAATTATTCCTTAATCTTTATTTATGCCACTTTTAAAATCTTTCTTGATCTATATATTCAGTAACAAATATATTCATGTTTTTAAAAGGGAATGTGAGATTTTTTTCTAGTCAATTCAGTGAAAATGTACCAAATTTGTTCAATTAACAAGGCTCTTTGTAGATGGCAAAATGCAGTATATCTATGATGGAAGTTCATAATGTGTATTTTGTTTTCTGATTCATTTAGTTTACCAGTAAATCTGAGGCTCTCCTGCTGAAAGCCCGTGCTCTTATTAATCACTTGGCATTTGGCTACGATAAAAGGTAACGTTATTGTTCAACTATTAAATGTCTTTCTCAGAGCCTAAAATTACTTAATAAAAATATTTTGATTGTAAAAACCTTTTTTCTTAAATATTATCTCTGAAAGATTTTTGTTCATGGACTTGGACTCCTGTGACTCAGCTGCCTATCCCTGCTAAGGACAGTGATAACTCCTTCATTTTGATCCTCAAACCGATGAATGAAAAACATGGTTACACTGGAATTGAGTACTATTTTATTTTCATGTATTTATATGCAAATATAAATGTATGTAAATAAAAGTAAGAGTTTAGTCTTGGCTAGAATAATGTTTTTCATTGATTGCTATATGCTCACTTGATACATTTTCTATTTTTCTGTTTAGCAAGTCTGTATCAGTGGATCCCAGCAAACCTCTCTTTATACCAGCAGGCCTGGATTCCATGAGCCAAATAGGTTAGAACATTTCCTGTTCACTGTTTGTTGCTTAATTGTTTTGAAAACATGAAAAACATTTTAAACAAATAGGTAAATTACAGCACATCAGTATCAGTTTTAACAGGTTATTGAAGGAAATAGCTTATATATTTTAAAATCATGATTCCTCATATTACTAAGAATTATTTGTGCAGGTTTGTTAGGTAGTTTCATAAAGTCTCTGGACTATGTAAAATAGTGAAGTACCAATAAGCTTAGATCTGAAAGAAAACAAAATATACAAAACCTCTCAGCCCATTTCATGGTAGGAGATCAATGTTTTTTTCAAACTTGTTGCAGCTTGTTAGTGTAGAAGGTAAAATACTAAATTAGATGGATCACTATGCAAAATTATTCTGTGATTTATGTTTTTATGACAACACAGTTGTCATATGTGTGCTATGATCCTCAGGACCACCACCTGCCTCTGACAGTGATCTTGGAAAGATGCGTGCCAACACGCCTTTGGAACTATGGAAAAAAGTATTTGAGAAAACATTTCCTGCCAAGGTAGGGATGTATATGCCATGCACACCACTGCTTTTTCTCACAGAATGGCAGCAATATCCCTGCTCCTTTTTGTCTCTCAAGTGCACTGACTGGAATTTCAGTATCACTTAGCAGTTGTCTTTAATACATTTTAAAAGATAAAGACTTGATGTAGTAGTGCTTCTACATCTTCAGTCACCTTCCAACATTTAGAAATTATGAAAGATGCTATTCTCAGTATACAATGCCCCAACATGATAAAGACTAAACTTCTCAGAAACTATAAGAAGTGTTGTTTTTCATGTTAGTTTTCCTCATAGCCTTTAAAAACACAATAAACAAATGTTTCCTCCTGCACCCACCCCTCCAAGTGCCCCCTGAAACAGCTGGAGAAATGAATACACTTCTCATCCTGCAAGCTCCATTGCTGTTCATCAGTGTATCAGTCTAAGTAAAGATTTCAACATTTGCCAGATAAATTCACAGTCTCCTGTTTTGTTTCCACAGCAGGCTTTAAACTTTGAAGTTATTTTTATGCATTGTAAACTTCTCTTTCCATTGCCTCACCTAAGAAGTAGAATTCTGCTTTATTTTATTCCATCACTGCTATTATTGCTTTCTTGCTACTTCCTATTTGATATGATTAAGGAGAAATGTGCAGGACATTTAAAAAATCCCTTATTTGATAGTTTTTCTTACTATTAGTGTATTTACTTCTTTGGAATTCAAGTTATAGTTCACTCAAGGCTAGGGAATGAAAATTGAGATATTTGGCAAAGATAGCAATCAGTTTCTCAGCTGTTGAATTAATGCTTCTGATAACCAGAACTGAATTCTAGTCATGAGTATTAAATAGTTCAGCAAGGGCAACCTCAACTGTGCCCTAATGTCATGGAGCAGAAATGGGTTTTTTGCATTTTGATGCTCAAGAATAATAACCAACCACCACATAAGAATATTTTCTGCCCATTAGAATCTAGCTGCACTCTTACTTTTTCTTCGTTTTACTGATAGAACAGCTTTTCTTTTTTTTAACTAATCTGTGTCCTGTAGCACAAAATGGTTCCATAAATGCAAACTTTTAATATATTTGTATTAGAAACAAATACTTTCAGTTCTCTAGTGTGGCTTTTTCTTATTAAATAAGAGAACTGCTGTTATGTGGGGTTTTGTCTTTTTTGCTTTTAGAGTTTCTGTGATTTACAAGATACCAAGGACCCTGCACAGGATAGTCAATATGCCGAGTATGAAGTTGATGTCATGAGAGCTCAGAAAAACCAGGTGTGTGGTAATTCCCCAAATGCTGTTCAGTCAGGTATTCCAGAACCACCAGCGCTGCTGAACTTATAGCATAATACTTGTACCTCCCCTTTTTGCCCTTAAATAATTTCAGCTTTAGATTTCAGTTTAGTAGTTGGTTGTGAGGTTTCTTTTCCCATCTTTACTAAGCCAGTAGATCGTTGTTAGATCTCAAAGTTTTGGCTCTGAGTTTCTTTAGAAATTAACAATTCAAATTTTCCCTCAAACTGCACTGTAGAATTAACTCTCTAAAATAAACGTTGAAGCTTTCTTGACAATAATTTCCTCATTTCTTCATCCTGGACTCTCATTTGAGTGTTGACTAACAGAAAGTGTAGGAAGCGATATCAAGGTCTCTGGTGGGGATTGCTTGCTTCTCCCTTTCTCCTTCAAAACTTATTTAACTGGAAACATACTGAGATGATAACATTTCTAACTTGAATTTGCAGGCTACGGACATTTTATCTTAAACAGAGTGAATGGAATTGTTCCACAGAGTGATGATATGTGGCTTAACCCCTGAATTCCAGGAAAGACCTTTAGTGGGGAAAGGGTCTTCTATTTTTCATTCTTAATTTTGAAGTGTTTCTGCCTTTCTCTAGATTAGTGGGGAATTAATTTTATGGAAAAGTTCCGTGGCAAACTAGATGCAGGTGAAAGGATTGCCTTATAGCTATCAGTGTATAACATCAGCTGAGCAGCAGTACAGTATATAACAGTTTTCATCAGTATCATTGGTATGGGGCTGTTAAAATCAAACCAAGATTTATCCAGAGAATAAAGCAATTTCAAAAATCCCCTGCAGCCTTTAAACTTGCATGTTACTTGCAATATCCTGTTAATGTAGGTATCAGTTCTGAATTTTTGTTGCATCAAGAGCAGTCTTAGAAATCATTGAAATTTGTAAAGCACACTGCTTTTGGAATTTATAATACAAACTCAGTATAGCTACAGATCTTGAAATAACTATATAGTGAACTAGGTTTGTTATTTTAAAGTAATAGTGGGTTGCGAAAGAAGATATTGGTATGTATGGATTAAATCATACAGGAAATTATTAATTTTCTGTTTTTAAACAAAAGAGACAGGCTTTTAGAATCTTAATCTGTTCAAGGGCATTGCAAACCATTATAGCTTCTTTTTGTTGGACTACTACAAGTAATTTGAGCATTAAAGAGAAAATTACTTTTGTTATCTGTAGTTATTTTGTAAGTTTCTATCACAAAGTTTTATTTTTACAAGATTATTTGCACATTATTAAAATGTTTTATACCCAGCAAGCTAGAAATATACATCTAAAAGAAAAGAACTCTCTAGTTGCAGTGTTTATTGAAGTGTCCTTCTGTTTTCCAGTTCAATGGAAAGCAGCACAAAAATCGTATTTTTAAAGCAACTTTTTAAATTAATCATGTGTCTGACATTCTTTGTAGAGTCTCATGGTATCTGTTGCGTGGGAGGACCAGTGTTTTAAGATGGTCAATGTGCAGTGTATTGCTAATCATGGGACCTAATGCAAAATTGAAAGTATCATGTGATGACAGTGAACGTTTTCATTTTATCATTTTTCTCGGTTACTTTCGGTTAATTAATGTTACTTTGGACTCCAAGTGATAGCCTATTTGCTTATTTATCGCAAAGATAAGCTTTAAAAGAAAAATAAAAACAAAACCAGCAAGGGAAGCAAAACACAGCCCCTGTCACTGCATCTGATAGAAGAACCAGCAATACCTGACTGACTGTGTCTTGGTCAGGAGTGCTCGATGATACTGTAACACATTTAGAGATAACTGTGGCAATACAAAGTTTAAATAAATCACTTCCAACTTTGTAATTTTGATTGGAGGATTTGCCTGCATTCTAGCAGAGTAAAAGATTGAATTCTATTTCTTAAATATAAACTAAGAAAACAGCAAAAAAAAAAAAAAGCAAAGAAAGTCCTTGGGCGACTCCGAGGCACTGTCAGCCAGCATTTATCCGAGATGCTGTTTGGCTGTAGAAGTTTAGAGTCTAGCTCATCAGCATTCTGACATAATTTTTCTTTTAGACCAGATTATTTTACCTCCTTAATATTTTCAGAGTTAACTATGAGATGTTAACACTTTCTAAACATTTTTGCTCTGGAAAGTTCCCCGAGGCTGTATTTTCCTCACTGTGCCTTTTTTCAAGATGGAGCACATCTCTCTTTCTCAATTATGTCTTTTCAGAATTCTTTTCCTAGTTCTTGCCCCAGATATACAGAGCACATGTTTATATCAAATAGTGCTGTTGGAATTGTTTGCTGCTTTTCATTCCCTGTAGTTAGCCTCTGAGAGAGAATACAGCACCAGGGACCATTTTGAAATTTATATTTCTAATATAATTCTTAACTAGTGGATTTTCTTCAGGAATTACTGGAATTTTGTGTTTTCTGGAAGGCTTTCAGGAGTTAAAAAAAAAAATCATTCTGCATTGTTATTAGGCCTTAAATGTCTAGGGTTTGGTTACTTCTTCATCCATACACCACATGGCAAACTTGTCATCCTCTATCCATTCCCAGTTAGCTTTTTGGCTTTTGATGCTTTCAGGTCACCTTAATTTGGGTTTTGGTAAAAAAAAAAAATCTCACTTTTAAAATAATAAAATCTTTTAAAATAATATTTCTGATTAGAGCTACATATCCTGCATCTGTGAGCACCTACAGGGAGCATGAAAGTCCTCTTCCTTAGTTCCTTCTAAATGTTTGTGGCAGTGAGAGCCTGGCACATGGGAATGTCAGTTCCCTTTCCTTTAGAAATGCTCTCTGCCAGATCTAAGTACTCTAAGGTGTCTTTTGGAAGGTTTTTCTTTGTTACCTGTTATGCCTTCACTGCTAATACTCAAAATAGGTGCTTGGACCTTTTGATCTGGACATTTGACTGCAGCTTCATTCATTGATGCAACAGATAAAGCTCAGCCTTGAGCTCTAAGAACTAGAGAGCCTCTTCCTCAAGTGCTTCAGAAGTCATGCAGTGCCAAAGTTCACAGTGACTGGTCCTTGTTACACAGAGCTATTACTTCAGGGGTTGGTGCCAGCTCTAGCTGAAGCCTCACACCATGAAATAAAGTAAAAAGTAGATGCCTGGTGCCATTTGGTGTCAGCTAACAAGTCATGGAAGCCAACCTTAATGGACAGACATATAACTGTTAAGACTTGAAAACATCATAAACACAGGAAGATCCTACATCTCATGAGGAAGAATAGTTGCATTTGCCCTAAAATTGCAGCAACCTAATCAACCATGTCACTCACAGCCAAATGTCACCTCCATGTCAGATCTGCAGCTGACATGGGGACTGCGTTGGCGCGCAGACCGAGAGCCATATTCTTCAGCATACTTTGCTGACATGAACACATTGCTGAACTTCAGGAGACCATTTCAGTCTCATTCCACAGAACAGATTTCAGGCTGTGCGGTGAACCCTTGGTCACACCAGTGTTACTGAGCAGAAGAATGTAAAAGGCCCCTACCTTAACCTGTAGAATAGAACAGAACTACCTTTCATTTTTTCCCACAGGAGGACATATGCTAGTCTTCATAAGGAAAATTTAGGATATTTACTCAGCTGCCAGGAACAATCTTTCTTTTTTTCACATGAAAGCATGTCCACATGGGTAAGAAATATTTCATTTTTAAATCAAAGAGCATTATTAGAGCACTGTTACTGAATTTTCTACTAAAATTTGTGTGCTTAAGACTTTTAGTGTTTCAGTACTTGGTTGCTTTCCCTGAGTTCCAGATTGAGGGCACTTGCAGTAACAAACTGCATAAAAAGAAGCCATATCAGTCACGCAGAACAGAGGGAATGCAACAATTAAGGCTTTTCCTACAATCTTAATTTTTCCTTCTTGTTTGTAGACATTGTAGTATTGTCTTTAATTACATGATCATATACTATTTTGCTGATGTCTCAATTCAATTGTTCAGTATTTCTTTTCATCATCCTTATTCTTTATGTACCTTATTTTTCAACCTGCCATTCAGACACTTCAATGAACACAAAAGTATTAATTTTTTTCCTGTGAGAGTGTGTGGTAATGTTATCTTATCTGAGTGCCTCACAAACATCAGTTAAGTCTTTCTTCCCAATCCCTTTATGAGATTAGGTGTGATCTTCCCCATTTGACAGATGAAGAATTTACAAAACACAGAAGTACAGAAGCATTAAGATGTAAAAAAAAAAAAATTAAGCCCACTTTATGCCAATGTTGAGATATCTGTGATAAGCTGCTAGCACTAATTACATTTAAAGCACTCAGAGCACATTGAAATTGCAATTATTTTTTCTTTGTATATCTGATCTCAGTCCCCTACACTTGCACCCACTAAACAAACACAGCATAATGCTAGCATGAAGATTTTGGTGTACTTTGAGATATATTCTTTTATAGGATCGTTTTTCACTTTGGAGAGATGATCTCTTAGCTGACTGTATCATCAGTCTATTCCAGAATTCTGCTCATGTTTGCAGTATAGAACTTAATGAGCAGGAAGCGGTCCTTTTTCAAGAGGGTCTCTGGAGTGATCTTTAAGTAGTGTTTGAAAGAATTTTGCATTATATTTCTGGCTTAAGGGGATGTATTTTACTTTCTATTTTGCATGGAAACTAGGTAAGTGTACTTTCCTGACAACATTTGCCCTCCTGAATCACTGATATTTGATAAAAGATTTTTTCCCCTAAATATTCTCCCATTTAATCAGTTAGGGTTTTTTTTTTATTTCTTCTTGTTTAAATGTTAGCCTTACCTAGATACATGTCCAAAATAAGTACTTATAATTTTGTTCTGTATGTAGTGGAGTAGCTATAGAGCTTCAAGATATGCTGTGGTTTGACAGTTTGCATGTTTGTATTGTTTTGAATTGCCTTTACACTGAATTGCCTTCTAGGCTAGCTAAACTTAAGGCAAAATAAATTCTTCTAAATTATCAGCCTCTTTCTTGAAGTAGTTTAATCACATGATAAATCTGCAAGGGTAATTATTTAGCCAACACCTGTAGACATGACCCCCAGACGGTATTGTCTTTATATGTAAAACCTGGCTATCTAATTTTACCCCTTCCTGAAGCCTTTGAGAAAGTTTTTAAATGAAATTACTTAGCATAAAGCAGGTTCCATGTGCTCCTTAAAATACCACAATATTCTTTCTACTCCTAACTGTTTCCAATAAGTTCAGTATGTTCCAAGATCATAATTACTTTATATTAATAATGAGGGATTGAAAATACTGAATAAAGACCAGCTTAGAGATAGAACAGTTCAATAGTACTGGAGTTGTAGCTAATAATGCAACTTACTGGCTTTAGCCTAGACACAGAAAGTTCTGTGTTAGTCACCCATGGAGTTACATAACCCTACCAGTAGACTCCTACTAGCATCAGGAACAATGTGCACTAACTAAAAATCTTCTCTCTGCTCATACAGCTAGGGTGCTTTCTGAGAACTCTGCCCCTCTGACAAAGCTGCTGAAGTTATTTCCTGAGAGAAAATTCCATTTATTATTTCTATACAATCTTAAAATGATTATTGCTTCGTTACTCTGCCCTTTAATTTCTTCTTCTTCCCTCAGTGCTCCAGATGGATATTTAATACTTCTGTTAAATCCACCAGGTGTGAATTTTGTTATTTTTGTCATGCTGATACTTGCATGCCTACAGCAGAACTCCCTTTACCCTCTGAAGTCCATTCTGTTAAAACCAAAAAAATGGTAAAACACATGTCCACTTTAGAAGGTCTTTGCTACATTTATCCTAAGCACTGGTTTATGTCCACCTCTTTCCTGATCTAAGTAATGTACGGGGAGGTTTTTGTCTTGCCAGTAGTAGGGTTAGCTCTAACAGGATCTCATTAGAGCATCATCTTCCTGTAAGTTTGCTGGAAGCCTTACTCTGAAATAAATGCAAAGCCATCATAATGCTTCCTGATTTTTTTTTTTTCTGAAAAAAGTCTTTAGAAATGACTCCTGCCAGTACACACCCCTACATAAAATTCAGCAGAGGAAACTGTTTTTTGTAATGGTGCTAGCACCTTCTATTCTTAGGCTTTGGTGCTCCCAGTTGACTGAGATGAGGTCATTTGTCTACCCTGCTAGCACTCTACTGATCTAAAGTACAGAAAAATGTAGCTCCCTACATGACTGTAAATGTGGCAAAATTCACAGCACTTTTAGGATAATTTTGTTAACTATATAGTACATTTTTTCTGCACTAGTGAAAAGTGTTGGTACATACATACGTTTGCCAAATAAATATGTGAAGTTTCTGGAGACTTTTAGTAATGAGAAAATTAGCTTTATATGTATTTATGTTTCTTTTTTAGGAACTTGAGCAATACAAAAGAAATGCCTCTAAGTCCTGGAAAGAAATGGATTTTGACTCTGATTGATGAACTGCTCTGTCTTCAGTTTAACACCATTGACAAAATTATTTTTATCATTTTTACATTACATTAGCAATTTCATCTGATGCAGTTGCAAATATGTAATACCAAACTACAAAGTGAGAATTTATTAAGCATCCCTGACATTATTTTTCATAAAAGGAGCTGTTTATTCACTCAGTCCAAATTTGTTTATCTTTGCACTGGCAAAGAGTCTTAAAAACTGGGGATAAAGGAATTCTAGATTGCTCCCTGATGGGTTTGTTCATGAAGACTGAAATTAGTCAGTTCTACTGATTTTATAAGTTACAACACATTATTTGATTTACTTTTGAATACTTCTAGCCTAAGCATATATTTAAATATAAACAAGCTTTCGCACCCAAAATATGAAATTGTGTAGTGTGCTAGGCATCTTTTTTGTAGTTCAAAACCAAAGCTTAAGAAATACTTGTACAGGTATTTGATATCTATAAGTGATATGTAAGTGTTTGATATATTTGAATAAATAAATAAAACTAAAACTGGCAGAATAAACTGGAGTTAAAACCATCTTTGACCTGAATTCAGAAGTGTTCTTTCTCTCTGTCACAGAATCATACAGTGCCCACGGTTCCAACACTGTATTGAACTGTCATATATTCAAATGCTAGGTAGTCAGTCTAATTAATTTGACAGATAGTTGGTTAGTGCTGAGAATGTTACAGATTCACATTCTGCCTAAACTAGGAAAGGGTTTTGGTCCCATCCATTTTGAGTGCACACTTCAGTAGTGTGAGATGCACTGAGTGTTCTGAGAATACACAAGGCAATCCAGATGAAAGCCAGAGGTGTCTCCTGGGAGCTCAGACCTGTCAGTGAGTGAATGTCTCAACAGTCACTTGGCAAACCAGATCAACCCTACATGCTCATAAACATGGGAGAGACAGACTAATCTGGTATCTTTCCAGCTATTTAAAGCTATTGGTTATAAAACCAGATGTTTTTCTGAAAACAACATTTGTATCTCAGAATATTTTACATAAAGATATTAGAAAAATACACTTAAGTGGAAATACTTTATTACCTCGAGGATTGGATTTAAGATTCCGTGTTATAAAATGCCTCATCTCAAAACTATCATATAAAACTAGTTACATAATTACAGAATTTTAAGATACAAATACACTTACCTCCTTGGAGAAATCTCTCTGCAAAAATGAATTTCTTCACAGAACATAAAAATAAGGTACAAAATTTAGGAATTCTATGTCTGTTATGTTTTCAGTTTTGAAAGGCCCATGAGAGTAATTCCCAAATATGAAAATGGCATTGCTTCTGACAAACCACTTTTATACTTTTTCCCTAGTTAAACTGACATTTTATTAAATAAAACCAAAACATTATTAAACAAACATGGTTTTTTCCTTGTAATTCATAACCTGTTTCCAAACCAAGATTAGAACTTGACAGTGAAAAGAAAGAACTGATATAAATAACCTAACTGTCTTCACTGATTTACCATTATTTACAAGGCAAAACCAAGCTGGGTAACTTTGATACTACTTCAAGATCCTGTACCCATCAGTTGTACAGTGTGTATGAGATTAAAGTGGAGTGATTTCTTGATTCTGTCTTTACACGTATTTAGTTTGTTTCCTTTCTAAAGATGCCTCCAATGGTACCAAAACAAGGCATAAGCCTGAAAATACAATTCTAGAAATGAGATTTACTAGCAGTTGGACCTCTCTGTTTATTAGTAGTGGTTAAAAAACAAAGTAGTGGGGAAAAAGATTAGAGCACCATTGCTACATTGTTAAAAGTTGTCAGCAATAGCTGACTAAATTAAATCAGAAAGCCCTTTAAAACATGAAATACTGTTGATTATGCCTGATCTGGAAATCAGCCAGAGGAGAGGGGTGGGGAATACTAATATCAGAACTCATTCACACTCTTAAGAGAACATTGGTTTTCAAGATGGAAACAAACATGAGAAGATGAATGTGTTTTTATATGTGTAATCACTTAAATGCTATCTAAAATCCAACTATATAAGCCTTCAACCATAATATAAATACAAGTATAGGATTAGTGACTGTTGGAATCACTACTTTTTCATTGTCTGTCAATAATTCTTTCTCTTAATATGAAGCTTAGAATTGCAATAATGGCAAGTACTGGTATAAAAGCGTAGAGTATGAGGAAATCAACTGTGAACCGGGACAATGCCCCGGGATAGTTCTTCTCAATGAACGAGATGCCTTGGGAGAAAACACACGCAGCGTTATTTGCAGTGGAACTGTTGGCTCCACCTGTCAAAAGAAACAAAGAGTTTCTTTAGTAGGTAAATCAGTAAAATTAAAACTCAGACTCCAGTCTCTAACTCATGCCTTGAATACACCTCTCCCTGACATCACTTCCATGAAGAGCCATGCCCACAGCAGTATTTCTCATCACTGTGGAATAAAACCAGACAAGCCCTATGTTTCTGTGGTTAATCCATTACATACTTTTTGAAGGGAAGAAAAAAGGGTCACTAGGAGCTCTCTCTTTTGTTGATGCCAAACAAAGATTTATGGCTTTTCAGACACATTATCTCGAGTGGCATCAAGAAGCAAGTTGCCCCATGTGGTACGCTTACAGTGTTCATATGTGTTGTGGGCTCCAAAATGCAAGAAATGGCGACTGTCTCAAGGACACATTAAAAATGAGGTGTTTATTGGTACTACGAGAGTCATGGATTCGTTTTCTAACAGTTGTTGATCTTGTAATAAAGAGGTGCAGGAGAGATTAACAGATAAAAAATATGCAGCCTTGGAGAGGAGCACAGACACCTGGATACAACACACCGAATATTTTAGGGTAGGTCCAAAGCCGTAAGTTTTACCCCACTAATGTGTATTAGCTACTAACTCTTCCACCCTGATTGATTCTCGTTTTGCAGGTTATCTTGCTCACAACCAGCAAAGCTCAGCCTGACAGACCCAAGCTGCTCACTAAGTACCATGAAAACACATTTGAACAGAAGCCCCTCTAGTATTAGAGGAGATACCTGGTCAGCTACTTGTTACCTCTTAATATTCCCTCCACTGATGTTTGATCTTAGATTGTGCAATTCTCTTGATGCTCTATTTGTGTAACATTGCTCAAAAAAATTGTCCAGCCCGTAATAAACTTAGCTTCCAAAATTCCTCCAAAGAGGGGATAAGAGAACAGGTGAAAAGGAGAAAGATGGAAGAACTGGCAGAATGAGAAATAGCTGGAAAATAGGAACAAATTCTGCTCTAGCTTGCTGATGTGGCATTATAGTCCCAAATAATTATTGTTTTTAGCAACTCAAAAATTATCTTTATTTCATCAGGATACATGTACATAGAAGGAAAATAAGCATCAACACCTCATGAAAATTATTTATAATGGACCTTTTTTTGAACACTTACCACATGTGAAGTTTAAGCCATAAAATTCATTGACTACAAGGACTTCACTGCTGTATTTTTGAAATGTAAGAAAACTGAGTAGTTTGAAAGGTGTTGGCATTTCTTCAATGGTCCTTAAAGAAACAAAGAAGTTAAACTGGCTTTTGCTACATACTAAAAGCTCCCAAATTAAAACAAGCTCTTGTTGTTTGTAACCTGTGACAGAAACAGTCTTTACCTCTAGGGTTTTCAAACACAAAGTCCAATTTTAGGGCTAAATGATGAGACAACCATGAAGGCTGTCCCTGACTTTGGTACACTGTCACAACATTCAGCCCTGACTTGTTTATGGACAGTCACAAAGAATTCTATGGTTGTTTGCTATTCACATGGCAGCGATAAACTGAAAATTACAAGACTCAATATAGAGACCCTTACTTGCCAAAATGCTTTACTTTCAAAGTAAGAAACCACCACCCCGCCCTCCATCTTCAAAACCAAGTGAGACTGAATAGCAATTCATTGCTGCAACAATAACAAAGCAACAATGAAGCAGAAATAATGAGAAGAAACATTCAACAAGCCTGGGCAATTTCAACATTTAAAATACTTCAAGACTCAAGATTCAACAACAAGAACAAAATTAACAGGAAAAAAACCCCAGCAACCTAAGTCTCAATGCTATTTTTAATGTCCTTCATTGCTAGAGAAGAGTAATAAAAAAGATTCATAATATTATATGAGCAATGTCTGTGCTGTAAAATAAGGTTAGAAACCACTCTAATGCTTTTAAGTTATCATTAAGGCATTAGACTACGGTACCAGGAATAAATGTCACAATAAACACACATCTTCCTGATATTAGGCAGGGACCAAATAATTAGACATTAAACTAGCTTTATATCATAAGTATGAGCTGAGATCTTCTTTAAAGAGACAAAGCATCATCAACTTTGTGAAGATTTAGATGGTTTTCTCAAGGACACCACCATCTGGTGTTAGGCTTACTTCATTTTCATTGGGAGGGTCTCAGGTAAGCATATCCTACTTGCTCAACATCTTAGGAAAACTGCTTCTAACAATTACACATTTATTCTGGTATGTCCCTCAAAAAACCTGGTAATTTCAGTATTGACAAATACAAGGGGAAAACTGTTCAAACTTCATGCAATTAAAAGGCAAAACCATTTATTTGCACAGGAATAGAGCAAGTGAATCACAATTTTCCTGCATATTTAATACAATACTTAATAATTTTTATAGATTTCAGCCTGTACAGGTAGAAAAAGTGACTGAAAAGTTTACTGGTTAACTGGATAATAATATTAGTAAGATAGTAGAAAGCAACTGTTTTTTTAAACCAGCATTACCAGTGTTGAGTAAGTCTGGTAAGTTCCAGCAGTTACTAAAAGATGTAGGAACAGGGATTTTTGGTAGGCTCCCTTAATGAGGACAGCATTTCACATTATCATGTCAGCATCAGTAAAAGAATTCAGATGAGCTGACAGATATTAATTGTTCAATTTTATCTTCAATGTATTTGCAAAAAACTGGGGGAAATCTTCAGTATCTTTGTTGATATCTAAAGATACTGTCTGTTTTTTTTGTTTAGGCCCAACAAGATCAGGTAGTTCTGCCACTGAAGGAGCACAGCTGCTCTTGCTTTTCCATTGCTATCTGTGCATCACTGGATTTCTGCAATACCAACTGTTCTAGGAACTCTTCCACAGTTGGCTCATTTTAACAGCAACACTGTAACAAAGTAAGATTTTTTTCCTACCTTACTAGTCCTGTTCCCACTATGACACCAGCTGAATTAAGTAGCACCACACCACTTTGGACTACATTTGGGTCTTGAACCATGCCAAGTATAACAAGTGTTAGTAGTTCACCAATCATGTGAGATGCTAGGACAGCAGCAAAGAAAATTCCAAATCTGGAAGCATCAGGATACAATCCTGTAGTCCTGTACAAAGACGAGCAAAACAACAGTTAAAAACCAATGTTGGGTAGTAAACTTGGAAAGCAGCTTTTACTTTTGTTTCTATTTGGGTTTTTTCAGATATAGCTCATTAAGAGAAGAGTTTATGCCTTTATCCTTAGTATATTGTTTGGAATCTTAACACTAAGGACATCCACTTACTATCACGATGTAAGTGCAGATACATGAGGTTTTCTCCATCTAGATTGAAGAGGGTTAAGCAAAGATGTAATTCTTGTAGAAACACAGGTTGTTTCAAGACAGTCACCGTGGCTTTTCAATTCCTTAAACTAACCTGCTGCCTCTTGTAGAGTCTTTGCAGTGGGAGTCATTCATGTAAGTCACATATTGAAAGAACATCTTTATGCAGGTAATTAACAGATAGGATTTTGCACTTCTGATAATGTGCAAGCAAATGTAAGTATGGATATACTCAAAAGCTAATTGAATTCACCACCCATGTATATCATACCAATGCAATTTCCCCCATAGTCCTGCATTCTTTAATGCAACATGCTGTTCTCAGTTTTTCCCTAGCTAACCCAAGGGAAAGAGTCCTCTCAATCTGTACTCAAGATTAAAAAGTTAAGAAAAACCAGCAATTGCTTGACAAACTTAATTCAGCCTTATAGTGTATGTGACAGATGACAAAACCCTTTATTACATTGTGACACATTACTCTTTTTCCAAAATACCTCATACCAAAATTGGCTCACACTAGGTGCACACTGCATGCTTTGCTTAGCTAACAAGCAGCAATTCGACATTTAATTTTCTTTTTTTTTTTCCATTGCTCCATGCAAGACCCTATGTCTTTTTTTTTAAATCACCATGTTTGAATATGGTCTTAAAACAGAAGTATCAATCTTCTCACAGGCTTTCCTGTAGCATTTTTGTAACACCAGAATAATTTATAAATAGATGGATGACCATTGTCTCTGCCAGTATTAAACACTCAGCGAGTTAGCAGGTATTTCACAACTTTTAAGTACAGATTGGTACAGAATAAACAGCCTTCCAAAGTCCTAGCAGAAAACTATTACCTCTGAGCTGCACTAATCCTTAACACAGAGCTATGGAGACGCAGGCTAGTAAATCTGGGGTATGAATCGAACAGAAGAAAGGCTAAAAAAAGAAAAAAAAAATCCCAAAGAGAGAATATTACAGCAATAGAATAAAAATATGATGTGAACTGTCAGAAGATTTCCCAGAGGTATCTTCAGCTAGGGAAATCTGCACAGACAGGACATTTACTTGATTGCAAAAGAGGCTGTCTTTGAGCTTGGCCAGACCTGCCTTGTGTCTGATCAGGTCAGAGTTTGGGTCTGCCTGACCCAGCTGTCTGACCCCACAAACCCAAACTCAATGAGAAATGGCTTGTAAGATCACATGCCAGAGGCTGCCAAAGCCCCTCAAAAAGTCACTCCATCCAGGAAAGTTCAGCCCTGCAAAACAACTGCCAAAATTTCATCCATAAGCTGCTTGCCCTGAGAGGTCTAAGAGCATTGTGAAATCACTCTGACACATCCCCGATGGCTTCCAAACAACTGCAATATTGAAAAGATAATATCTGTAAATATTATCCATTAACTGGAGCCTCCCTATTTATTGCTGATTGTGTTTGAGCCAACCAAAGCACGGGCACAAAGTGTCTGCCCACGTGGATTCCCTGTTCGTTAAGGAGTTGAGAGTGTCACTGAGCCTGGAAAGCTGCTTTCCAAATGGCTGTTTTCTTGGCACCAGCCACAAACAGAAGGTCAGCACAGCACTCAGTGGGAAGAAGAGTAATTTCTGTCTGTCTGTCTGTAAAAAAAAGGCTTCTCAGGGAGCCCTGCCTGAAGCAGGCAGCACTGACACCTTGAAGAAATAAAAGCCCAGGTAGCTAAGGAGACAAAGGTGGCTACTTTTCATATCAACACCAAACTACAAAAAAACCTGCCCATGCATACAAGTCCTCACACCCGGAAGAGCAGAAATCTTCCTCTCAGGGATCTTCTCTTTACACTGAGATTTCAAATGGAAAAAAATTAAATAAATGCTAAGCACTTCCCCTCATTGCCTCCTGTAGTCCAGAAGGAAGAAGAAAATAGTCATCCTTTTTTCCTGAGTTCTTCCAGATGGGGGAAAAATGCTACTACAAAATTCCCTGTGCAGAAATTCTGATTGAGAAGTCCAAGCAATTTTGTGTAGCTCTACTTTATCCATTTTCCATTCATCTTGCTGGAAAGTAAGAGCACTAACATGCACTGCTACAGCAGAATGACTTCTGCACTTTAGCTCTTTTATGAGGGCGTATCCACTTACCATTTTTGAACAGCTCATCAGACACCACGCATCCATGACACAAACCAAGCCTGCTCATCACTTGTATACATTTTACTACAGACTGCCAACTGATTACAATTGTCCCAGGAAAACTAAAATTAACTTTGGTGCACTAGAAATCTCCTGACATTAGAAAAGAAAAAGATTGAAGGGTAGAAATTTGTGCTTTTCTCTGGAGAGTGTAAGAAAGGGATCCAGATTTCATCATTTCCACATGCTGTAGCTAAACCCCAATGTCCCAGGAAATAAAAGTTTTGTTACTGTCACGTACCTACAGGTGACTTCCTCACTTTGGAGTTTGTGGTTTTTGGTTGTTTTTGGTTTTTTTTTTAATTTCCTGTCTCTCTAAATGCAATGTAAAATAACACTTCTTCTTTCAATATGACACAAGGATGATAACCGTCCCCAGTCCATTAAAACTTTCCAAGTTACCTAGAGAACTGGTAATTTACTTACTAGGGAAGTGTTTTCAGCTCTGCCTGAAAGAGGAGGGCTACATTTGTGTCATCTTTCCTTGTGTTTTCTGTGTAATCATTTTGAGAGACAACAGCAGGAAGCCATGCCAGGAGGCCTTTTGCTGACACGATAACTGACACTGGTAACAAAAAGAAAATGACAACCCAACAGATGGTCCAAATGCTTACCAGTATATAAAGGTGCTGAAAATGGCCACGCTGATGACACTGAAGGGCAGGAAATGGACTATATAAGCTACAAGCATTTGCCATTTCTTATACAAGCCATCTTTACTTTCTTGGTCACTGATAGCACGTAGAGGCGGGACTGAATTAAATATATAAGAAATAAATTACCATTAAACAGAGTGAGCAAGACTTGTTAGCAGAAATGATCTAAAGCACAGAGAATTATATCACAAACATTCTGCCTAAACCATTCTGATCACTTTTTCCCCCACTATAAATGCAAAGCATGCTCCCTGCAGATAGCAAGCATTGGTAGGCTTCATGAAAGAGGCCTAACTTATCATCATGCAGGACAGCATTCTCTTTTTGCACGTACAAATTAGACATGAGAAAACCTCTGTCATTGGCTAATTTATTGAGGTGCTCTGATTTCAAGCTGATGACAGCAGTGTATGTTCTCTACATGAGCAAAAATATTTTTAGGGCTGTAAACAGAAACTACTGTTGCTTTTAGTATGGCACCTGTAAGAGAAAAATCCTTTAAAAAAATGTCATCATCACATAATACTCATAAATCCAATTATGCCTAATTGCTGTTAAAGCTGTTTTGTATTTCCATCCTTTCCACATGTCTGTTTTTGAGCTCACTTAGATATTAACTAGACCTAGACTTTGTCTTGCCTATAAAATGCTACACACAGGCAAATCTTTTGCACAGTTTAGAATAAAGCCTTCATAGACAGGCCAGCTGTAAAAAAAAATAAGAGGCAGGGATCAGGGCATATTCCCTTAAATTCCACTGAATTTTGTGCTTCTGTATCAACTCTGACATTACCTAGAACAGTGAGGATCCTTTAAATTCCTACTCTCAAGACACACTTTTTCTTATTTAAGACAGAGTGGGAGCAACACCTGCTGCTGCATGTAAGACAGGACAGAAACTCACACAGGGCCACAGCATTGAGCATCCCTGTGTAGGGGGGGGCACTCACGCACTGGTAGACAAGCCCCACGCGGTCCTGCACGGCTCCCTGCGCCAGGTCATTCCTTAGTCTAAGCAGGAAAAAGGCTATAAACAAGCCAAATAACAGATTCTGGAGGAGACGCATGATGATGCCTATCTTATCTCTGGAGAGGTTTCTTGTTGTTCTCCTGATAATGAAACAGAACAACGACAAAAGGCTTGTTAGCTACAGCTGAGCCCCATGTTGGTAGGGTGTTAAGCTTTGAGCAAATCTTAGACACACAGTGTCCACAAAGAGCTAATATATTAAAAAAGACAAGGGACAAGAACAGTGGGAGATCAAATAATCAAGGAAGTACATTTATACATGGAGGGGAAACCTGAAAGATTAGTGGAGAAGAAAAAAATAGATGCTTTAAAAATGGGGGGGGNNAAGGGAAGTCTTACCGTAAAAGAATCAACATTTGGTAAAAGCCACTGGGTGAGTCTTTGTTTTTGAATGGTATTGGTGGCAGCTCCTTCATACACTTGGTTTTTTCAATGGCTGCCAGTACTTTGCTAAAGATCTCCGAGTTTCTATAGGCTGATACAAATTCCTGAACCCTACTGTAGGTTTCGAGTTCGTGTTCCTTGCTTCGGGTGTCCACAGATGTCAGATCCACTGTAAAATGACAAAGTTCTTACTCTATATACACATCACTTTTCCTTCATATCTTTTTTCCCCTTGCAACTAACTTCTTGTCTCCATTCTAAAATGCACAAGGATGAAAAAGTCAGCTGAAAGTATTCAAGGCTTCTTTCTCCTTTCTGCTGGATGCAGCATGAATTAATTAACTGTGCAGCCACAAGAAATCTGTTTTGTGGCCTCTATAGGACCCTGCAGTTCAGGTCCTTGATCTGGAAATGCAAGGCCTGAGCACTGTGCTGGTCAGACCTTCAGCATTCTCCTCACACAACACAGAGCTGTAGACAAAGCACCACAGGATGAACATTTATGAAGATGAAGAGATGACTTATCTGGTCATATATTTCTCAGGTTTTCAGACATGGCTTCACGGCTCCGCCTTGTCCTCTGCCCGCTCCTCCATAAGTATGGAGCTTCAGTTTTTGGTTTAGTGTGATCTCACACTGTAGAGAAACTGCTCTTCTCTACCCGAGTTGCTAATGCATTGTTGCACTGGGTTTCACCTACCTCCTTTGCAGATATACTTCTCTTTTAATGTGAAGTCAGAGGATGTTCAGCTGGCCAAATTCCCCTAGCAGGCTCAGCCCAAGCTGAAGGAAGGATTACTGACTGCCGTGGAACTCAGGAAACGGAACTACTTCACAGAGTTAATGGTCCTTTCTAAGAAGTCCATCTAAACATACCCCTGACACCAGCAATTCTTTTGCTGGCAGATGGGAAATTTGTGTGTTCCATTGTTACAAGTCATACAGATTCAGTAACAGTGCTAAAATGCCTTAGAAATTTCCCTTTTCCCTAACAGCAATGAATTAGCCAAGGTTTTGAAAACTGGATTGTTGTTCTCAGCAGTATTTGTTCTTACCCAAATTTATATTACTCTTCTACATCTGATAAGATGTCTTCATCAGTTATTTATTCCTAAGGTTTCTCTCTTCCTTAGATTTCAGTTTTGCAATGTTCTGTTCAACTTCAAAATACAAACTCAACAAAAGGAGGCCTTGTCCAAGTTTCTTAATTTGTCCTCAAAACCTACATTAGGCTTATAAATAGTTCCCTGGTGTTCTAAAAGCTGGAATTCAGCAGGTTTTTCTTTAATGGTAAACATATCCAAAATGAAGCCTTTGTTTTTACAAACAGGAACATCCAAAACGAAGAAACGCTTTTTAAAGCTTGGCCAATGTGACTTGCTGGAAGTGACACAGGAAACAAATGGCAACTGGGCGTGCTTTAAAAGACTTGTAACACTGACTACTAACTAGACCAACTAGCTAATGCCTACCATGCATTAGTACTTTTTATAAACATGTGGCAGTTCACAGTGTAATCCACGCTCAATACACACGGTCTATTTTCCTCTGCTGCTGGTGTAAATGATATCAGAATCTGTCCCTTCATTCACATCAAATCACACAAAAAATATAAACTACCAATTTTCGGAAGACTAAATATTCTGATGATTCTTTGCTCTAATCTGTATTTTTTCCCTTTCTTGTCACATTCAAAGGTTGACATTTGAAGAATGCAGTACTCTCTTTACCAAGCTTTTTTAAAAGTGGGTCTAAATCTCAAATCATCTATGCTTTTCAAGACTATTCAAATTCATGAAGGCAAAATTATCCTCACTGTCATACCAGTATTTTCAGCTTTATCCCATTCCAGCTTCATGTCAACAACCATCCTCTCTCCTCACTGAGTTTAGAATGCCATGTAGACAATAGGAAAACACTGCCTGCTCTGAATGCAGCTTTTTGGATTGGTCAAATTCCCTGGTTAGTGCTCAGCTAGTATTGTCAGCAATTAACCTGTTGGATTTAAACAGAGTTATATACATGGCTGCATATCTGTTCACATACAAACGCATCCACGTTCTCTTTAAACCTCTGCCTGTATGGATCAGGGACATGGATGTCCTGCAGCAAAACCAAGTCTCATTTTCACAGTCTCCCACTGACCCTTTTTTCTTTCATCCTGAATTGGTAAAACAATACTCTCCAGCTTATGCCAACAGCTTGTTATCATCTCCTCCCAAAGCATCCATTCTGTTCCGGTAGTTCACCCTGGTATTAGGAACTCACCAAACTTTCAGAAACCTCAAACTCAGAATTCCTGGAAACTGATGCCTCAAGTCATCCCATACTTATTCTACATCCTTCCCTCCACGCAACAACTCTTTTCAGTTGCTTGGCATCACAGAGGCCGTAAGAGCATGGGATTTTCCAAAGTTCTGGAATCAAATTAGTTTTCCAACATCCAGTGCACAGCCATAGGGAAATGCCATCAGGAATCTACAGGTTTCATGAAGTTGAGATTCTCTTTTTATTGATAGTTTACTCCTTTGCTGCAAATATGGCTATTTTATGGAGTCATTACAATGACATGGGGCCAGCCCTCTCTCTGAGCTGAAAATAATTTAAAAGTTGGAGCAGAATTCTAACACATTTCTATCTCTGGAAAAACTTTAAATTGGGGTAGAAAACAAATTGTTTTACCAAAACAACTCAGACAAACTTACCATAGAAGTCAAAAGGATTTGATTGTTCAGGACAAGAATAGCCACAGTCACTAAAAAATGTCATCATCTCCATAGGATTCCCACAGAAAACCATTTCTCCAAAGCTCATGATGGCTATTTTATCAAATAACTGTTGGGGGAAAATTAATATATTAGCAGCATGTAGTAAGAATCACAGAATATGCTGACTTGGAAGGAATCCATCGGGATCATCAAGTCCAGCTCCTGGCTCTGCATAGGACACCCCAAGAATCACACCACAAGCCTGAGAGCATTGTGCAAAAGCTACCTGAACTCTGTCAGACTTGGTGTTGTGGCCACTTCCCTGGGGAGACTGTTCCCAACCACCCTCTGTGTGAAAAATCTTTTTCCACGATCCAACCTAAACCTCCCCTGTCACACTTCAGGCCATTCCCCCAGGTCCTGTCACTGGTCACCACAGCAATCAGATGAGAAGTGCATTCATTCTTGAGTACAGCTACTGTCTTGGTAATAGAAATGCTTTGATGGGAAAAACAGTTTTGACACATTCAAACTTCCTTACTATATTTCTCCCAAAAGAAGTTTGTCCTTTCTTTCACTCCTCTCATTGGTGGTTATGCAAAATGACACATCTTTAAGCTCTAGTGGTTCTCAAAACTGTCAATGACAACGGTATACAGAAGTGTTCCACTAAAAGAGATGTGGCTTTCTGACTTCACTTCTAATGCACCTTCACTTACTGACTGACCTCCTTCGGTGCTTAACAGCTCCAGTCCATAAACCCCGCCCCGACTGTTGCCAAGAGTATGCTGAAGTGCTCAAGGACTCTAACAGCACTGCTCTTCAGGTTAACATTTGCCAGGGCAAGGTTCCCACCAGCTATGATCAATCCATGGTCTCAAGACACCAGAGATGCTTTCAGTCCAGAAAAGCACTGTTGCTCCCCTCTGGCTCCACAACCATTTACACTCCATTCAGTCAGCCAGGGAAGGGGAGTTTGTATTCTTGTGGCAGGTGGTGGATAGGAGCAAAGTGAGAAACAGTAATGGGAAGGGAGAAAGGCTCTCCCCAGCACAAACCCTGCCAGCAAGGCAGGACTGCCCCATCACATGACCAGGGTGTACCCACATGAAGCCTTGTCACAGCTTCTCCCACTGGTTTTGGCTTGGGTAGTTGCACAAGTGCCAGGCACATAGTCAGAGTCCATACTATTTTCACAAGGCAATGTGTGTCCCAAAGTGCCCTGTGAGTGGCACAAGGCCAGAGTTGCAAAGTTCAGGAGAAGCCTCTAATAGTGCAAAGGAAAGGAAAAGAGGCAGCTATACCGGATCTTGTACTTCCATCCTGAAAAGAACCTAACTACTAAAAGGTCTGGTGAAAAAGCCAATAGTGAGTAGGTAACATCTACCTTGAAAAGTTCTGAGCGAGGCTGATGGATTGTAAGAATCACAATCCTGTCTCTGTGTGCAAGCTCTGAGAGAAGCAAGACAAGCTGGTTTGCAGTCAGGCAGTCCAGTCCTGTCGTTGGTTCATCCAGTAGCATGACCTCTGTCAAATGACAAGGAATAGCTTTAAAATTCAGGTAAATGAGGAGCAAATGGCATAGCTTCTGCCCTTAAAGCTGATTTGGCAAATAACATAGAAATGACTTTACAGGTGAAGTTCCACACATAAAACTGGGTATGTACAGATATTGCAATGATGTGATCTTTCAGTTTTAGTTACTTTCAGTGGTTCAGTTTCAATGACTAGGAACAGGGACACTAAAAAATACTGCAGAGCATAATACTTCTTTTTCTAAATTCACGTCAAATCTAAAAATTACCAAAACAGTTTTGATGCATACATCTGCTTTAAGAACAATAATGATAAATATCAGCATATAAAGACTATAAATATAAGTGACAAAATTAGCTAGGAGTTATATATTCTGAATTAAATTTATATATACACGCAGAATTTGTTATGAACAAACCAAGAATTGTTAAAATACAGCAGATGCAATTCCACAGATTGAAGCAGATGTTACTGCCTCTTCTTCATTATTTTATTGCACATGAAAGGGAAACACTTATAATGGAATCCCTTCTTTTTATGGGGATAAGACATAGCACAGAAGAGGGCAGTGCAACCTTGGTCAGGGTATGAGGGCAGGAGAGTTTTCACTATATGTTTATTTACACAGAATTACTATAGTGTTTACTGTAGAGTTTAGGGAGGAACTGGGCAGCAGCTACAGGCCAGGAGTCCCCAGTAGCAGGGATGTGCCTCACCGTGCTCTTTAAGCTCCTTCCTGTCTAAAATGCAGTTGTAGCACATCCACAGGGCTACAAGGACTCCAGCACCCAATAAATACGTGCTGTACATTCACTTCACAAGATTCTGGCACCTTCAAGAAGCTTTCTCAGAACTGACAATTTTTTTCCCATGGATAATCCTTCCATAGTTACTCAGCTTTGATCTCCTTTCATTGGAATTTTTTTGGCTCTGGAACATACATGGCACTCACACATACATAGATCAAGGGCAGCTACTCCACTACAAGGCTCAGTGCTTGCACATGTGTGGCTCTAATGTACTCAAAAATGATAAATCAGTGAGCCACAACCAACATTTGGGAAGAGTGAACCCAGAAAGACTTAAAATGGATAAATCCAAGTCTAAACCTATGCTCAGTCCCTAAGATTTTTAAATTGTCTGCTTACCAACAGATCAGTGGCAGACCTCAGTTACTGCTTATTCTTTTCTGTCATCACCAGACTGGCTTCTGCTGAATTGAAGAATGCAAATGCTTTTGTATTTTAAAGTGGGTTACAGAGGCCTGTGATAGGAGGACAAAGTGACACAGCCTTCCTTTATTTTGAAAATCCATGCAGTGATACTTACTGGGATCTTGTAAAAGCTGGGCTGCAACTGATACCCGACGCCTCTCACCCCCAGAAATTCCTGCGACATTCCGGCTCCCAATTATTCTGTCAGCAACGTGGCTGAGACTCAGCTCAGCCATAACTGCATCTACCTGAAAAATAATTACAATTTCAAAAGACTAAACACAGTCCAACTCAGATACCTGGGTGCAACAGTAAAAAACAATGAAAAAAAGGACATAATTTTAAGTTATAGCTTTACCAATATCCTGCTTGCATCCATTCTAGTTGGACGATATCTGGCCTGATTTCTATTTTTAATACATTATTTAGTTTTTTTTTTAAGTTTTATTTCAATGTATTCTGAAATGAGTAAATTTTAGCTTCACTTGGCATTAAGAAATAAGACTTCAAAGATGGGACTAGAAGTTAAGGTATGGAGCATAATGTGCTGCTCTGGCTTCCAAAATCAGGGAGCAGGAAGGCACATCAATTCTGGGAAAGTATAAAGTACTGAGTGGAAGACTGGGGAAGCGAAAAGATAGAAAGCAAGACTCTGGTCAGGAATATCCAATTTTAGGTTCAATAGAATTCAAAACCAGCCTTTTAAACAGATCTTTAAAGCCCTTTAAATAACTGATTTTATCAAGAAAGTAGCTTGTAGGTTGCTTGGTAGACCAGTGCTTTTTGGAGCTGTTGTGGTTAGTGAGAGATGTCCTACAGGAGACAGAGTGCTGTCAAAATCAGTTGTGCTGTCCATGAGACTTGCCAGCACACGTGGCCCTAAATACCCCAGAGAACTGAGGCTACCCTCTGGGGAAGGGGAGCCAACCTCAATACCAAGACCAGGATCTCCTGCAGTACTGCTTCAGCTTCAGCTTGGTTTGGTCCCAGCATAAGGGTGATGCCCTGAGGCACCAGCATAAGCGCCCTGAAGAGGGGACCTGACCACCAGAGAGCTTGTGTCCTGCTCCTCAGCAGGGGGATCTCTCCCCATTTGCAGAATGAGGATTATAAAACCTCACAAACACAAAACACAGCCATAGATGGAAAGTGCTGCTGGTGAAAGCATTACATGACATCCTGTATGACTTTCTGGAGGAAGACTGTAAAATACAGACCTTCTTTTTGATGGAGTTGTTGGAGCATTTCTTGAGAGTTAGTAAAGCTGTGTAGGTCAAAGACTCCTGGATGGTGAGAAAGCTTAACAAAGTGTCACTCTGAAAAAAAAGAGAAGAGGAAGAAGCAGTTAGTCCTGTTGTAATTAAAATTTTGTCCCTCTCCATGCAAGCTTAATCATTCATACTTAATTAATTGATTTGTCCCAAATTTACTAGTATAATCACATTCACGTGACACTACTCCATTACACTAGCAACTTTTTTTACACAAAAGGAAGCACAGCACACAAAAAAATAAACGTAGAAATAAACCTGTGGCACATAAGAGAAGCAATCTCTGAACTGTTCCCTCTTCAGCTGATGTCCATTCACGTACACTTCACCAAAGAAGTTGTCTTTATGTCCCAGTCTTCCTGATATTGCATCCAGAAGTGTTGTTTTCCCAGATCCTTTCAAACAAAAGAAATTAATCATGTGTTGAGATGAATTTTATGATTCCAAGAGTGGCAGCCTAACTAGGATGGACACATATGAAAAGTACAAAGTTGGATTTTTTTCTCAATAACTTTAAAATAATAGGCTCTGAAAATGCAGCTAATTAAGGGAAAGTAAATGGGAAAACTAGAATGCAAATTAGTATTTAGTTCATAAAAAATTCACACTTTGCAGTGAAACATTTGAGTTTTGAAGTAACCTTGTCTATTATTGAAGTTATAATTATTAGTTAGATGACAGAAGACTGAACTCTGAAAACCAAGCACCAGTTTTACAAAGCAAAAGTTAAAACCAGCCACAATTTCAATAATTTAAAACACAGACCTCAGTCACATTCATGTCACTGTGAAAGTCACCAGTATTAACTGTGATCTTATTTCTTTTAAATTACTGGAACAACTTACCAGAATTTCCTAAAATCCCCATAATCTGGCCACTTTCTATGTGAAATGAAACATCCTTAAGTATCTGCCGGGTCCATTTTTTACCATATAAAGAAAAATTCCACCATGGGCCAACACGCTCTCTTGGAAAACAAACATCAATAAAAAAATTAGACAGAGATCATGTAAACATTTTGCATAAAGCAAGTGAATGGTTCATAGCTACTTGCATGTGGGATGGGAGCTGCAAGGATTTTAAAACACCAAAAAATACAAGTATTTTCCCCCATACCCCTTCCCATCCTATGGCTTTAACTCTGGCATTATCTGGAAGACAAAACGAGGTCTGAGCACATGTTTCAGAATGACTGCTAAAAGGTTTTGGACTACAACCAGTAGGACAAATGTGAACTGTGGCTTTATTTGCTGATGATGTTTGCCAGCCATTAATCCACCTGTCCCTTTCCTTAGGGCCTGGTGTCGGCAGTGGGAAAAGGGCACAACGTTTGGAAATCTTCTCTAAAGCACTTCCTTCGCAGAGGCGCGAGGACGTGGCGAGGCTGCGGAGCGCTCTGCCCTGAGGGGAAGGGCCCGGCTCCCTGAGGGGGCCCGGCCGGCCTGCGACCAAGGCCAGGGCCCGCGGTGCCAGCCCCGCTCCCGCAGCCCCTGGCGCACCCTCCGCACCGCCCTCCCAGCCCTACCTGATGGTGTAGGAGACACCCTGGACGCTGATGCTGTCGGGGAGCTGCCCCACAGCCTTCCCCTCGCTGCCGCTCTTCTCCAGGGCGGGAGACGCCCTGCCCGACATGCTCGGGTGCCGGGGCCCCGCTGCGCCCCTCAGGCTGCTGCTGGCCGGGTGCCTGGCGCTGCCGCCGCCGCCATGCCTCCCTCCCCCGGCAGCGCGCAGGGGCCGCTCCCGCTGTCCCGGGGCAGGGCAGGTCACTGGCCCCGGCACTCGCCGCCTCACAGATAACAGAAGGGCTCCCTGATCTTTCTTCTTCCAGAGAGCAGCTGATCAGTGATTAGCTGAAGCCGCTATCTGATGTACCTTTAGCCTGAGCTGTTAGTGCCCCAGAGGAGGGGAGTATTTCCCTGCCTACGGGGTCATGCCAGCCACAGAGGCGCAGCGCGCCAGGAGAAATGGTGCTGCGGTGAGGGTGCCTGCAAAGCACCGCGCTCCAGACCAAGAGGAGGAGGATTTCCACGACAGGCAAACCACTGCAGGGAGCGAGACCTTCCACCACCGCCGCCATGAAGGAAACTACTGACAGCGTCTCTCTGCGCGACGCCGGCTGGAGCCAGGTGATGTGCGAGGGCTCGGCCGGGAGCGAGAGCGGCGGGCAGCGGCGCGCCGAGGGGCTCGGCCGTCCCGCACCGCAGCGCCGGCCGAGCAGGGGAGGCAGGCAGCCCTGCCCGGCGGGCTGGCCCCGCCAGCAGCCCCGCTGGGAAGCGGGCAGCGGCAAGGAAAAGCATCCACGTGTCACAGCGGAGCGCACCGCGTGGGAGGGGTGGCGCCGCGCCAGCCCGGCTCGGCTGCCGCCGTGGCGTGGAGCTGAGAGAGGGGCTCCGAATGTGTGGATGGAGGAGAAAGCCCCTGAGCAAATCCTGGATTGGCTTTCTCAGGAAATGCCTTTAGACTGGACCCTCAAATATGCTGGGGAGCACTTGTTTTTAAAAATTAGCCTCACCATAAGGAAGGGTTCAGAGTGCTTTGGCAGCAGGGGTAGTTGGGTGGGATTTCCCGTGGCTTTTCAAGCTGCTTGGTGTGATGTCGCTTTCTGCTGTGTATCTAGACTGAAAAAATTAATCAGTCCTGTTTGCTGTGAGGGCAGGAGGTGCATGCAAAGATCACGGTCATCCTCTGCCAAAGATACCACAGGCATGGATAGGTTCTGGTACACAGGGAACAGGTACGTTTGACTTGGCTAGGGTATGAGTCTGACAAGTAGGAAAAGCACAGAGATGTGGGAGAGATACGGCTGGCTGGAAGGAAAACTGCAGGCATGCACACAGAGCTCAACCCAAAGCCAGAAAGCTGCCTTGGCTAGGACTTCGTAATTGCAGCTGCATGCAAAAGGGCCAAGTAGACTCTTGTTGTTTTAACTGATATCTCAGAACGTTAAGTTCCAGCTGATAAATGGTGAATTTAAAGAACAGAAGAGAAGAAAGAGACTCCACTAGTGGCTGCACACCTATTTGTTCATAAAGACTCCAAGTTTACAAGTCCATGTGGAATTCAATAATGGACATACTTCCATTGAACCTTCATGTTTAGTTGCCAAAAAGCATCAATTACAATATGCACCATTTTGATTCAGTAGATTAATACTGCTGAAGTAGTACATCTTTTTTCCTCCAAAAAAAAAAAGACTCTAATCTCTTTGTAGTGACATGACATCTCCATTTTGAAAGTTTTCCCATTTAATCTGAAAGCAACTAGAAAAGCACAGCACAGCATGTTTGGCCCTCACACATCACTAGAACAGAGTATGTTTCACACTGATCAACAGATAACTGATAACTCATTTCAACCCTTCACACTTTTGCACTACAGTAACTCATCCATAATACTGTTACATCCCATAAATACATTTCCCTTTGTGCTTCATCTTCCCTGAACTCAGACTTTAGCAGCACTTTAGTTACTGTAATTAACTGTTGTAATCCAACAACTCTTCCAGACCAAGACCCAGGATACTATTTTTCACTCTGAAGAAGATAACAGTCTTTATTTCACATACAGTGGAAAATCAAACGTTCTGGAGGTCAAAGAACTCAACTACCAGGTAAAAATTGTCATTTATGCACCTCCCTTCAGCAGGAAGCATATCCAGCAATGTTTGTTTCTATACTCAGGCCATTTTAAGAGCCAAATAAAGTTGAAAAAGTTCACACAACTGTTGCACAGTCAGTTTGTGAGCTGAATCACACTATTGGCGACAATATTGAGAGCAGACTAACCCCTGTGTTGTAAATACATCCAGTAAAGTTAAGGGATAAGACAGGAAGAGAGATCTGTTTCTAGGCCCTGCTTTGTTTCAGTCTTGAGCAAAATTTTTCCTCTCAGGGCTGGAGCAGAGGGAGCTTCTGTTCAGCTAGGGATGAAAGGAGCCCCTGCTGGCAAGAACAAGTATGTGGAAGGGGATAAAGAGAAGATGACTAACAAGGAGGATTTCAATGAACCAGTGAAATATTTAATCTCCTTCTCACCACAGCATCTGAATAAGATTTCACAATTTTCAGTTTCGTGGCATTTCTAATTATCTTTAAAGTTTGAAACATTTAAACTTTACAATAGTAAGAAACTAACAAAGTAACAAATGACAGAGACAATCTTAGTGATTAAAAGAACAAGAAGCAAGGCATGAAAGCATTAGGTGTCTGCAAAAGAACTTCCTTCTATGTATTTCTGAAGATGAACAATAATGTTTTAAGAGATGCTTTGCTTGTAACATTGTAACTTTGAAGGTATTTGTTGTTCAATAGTTAATTGCTTGAATTGAAGGGACTTGTTTCCTTCTTTGTAAGGTTAACACAGCATCCCAGATTCCCTGGTATGAGAACCTTGCTCAGATGAAAATGCCCTGGACCTGGAAATCGGATCCCCGTTCCCACCTGCCAGTCATCCAAAATCTGAATCTAAAAGTGCAAAGTGGTCAGATGCTGGCAATTATAGGAAGCACTGGTAAGAGCAACCACATCTCATTATATGACCAGCTCTCAGATAAAATGTACACAATCAAGAGCAACACTCTGCAGTCTTTATGTCAAAATCTAGTTGAGAAAAAAAAAATACTGGATGTGTCCCTAAAATACATTCTTTAAGTGACATGATGAACAAGAAAACAAAGAAAGATACTGGGGAGGGGGAAAAACTAAAATTTTGTTAAAATTATCCTGATTTTGCTATGCGCTGCACACATTTGCATTCTGTTTCCTGAGGTGTAGTGAGGTATTGTTACAAGTGTGGCCTTGCAGCCCCAGATCTGCTAGACACGAATCAGTTTCATGGCTCAGATTCAAAACAGGCCAGTTGCAGACCATACTCAGCAAGCAAACAAATGAGGCCAGACCCCATAAGAAAGATCAGTGCCAACTGGCATAACCATAAGCAGGAATTCCATTTGGACTGAAACTATTCTAACAGGATAAAATATTGCATTTGCAGTACTTCATAGAAACTTACAGAGAAGAAAAGACAGTTCCTCTTCTGTCTGGTGTTACTGCTTTATTACACTGGGGTTCAGATTTTTTCTTCCATTTCTGGTGGGACTGGTCAAGGGGGACAAGAAGTAGACATAGGACCTTTAAACTGAAGTAAAATGTGCCATACTATGGAGGTAAAAACCCCCATGGTATGTCTCCACTAAAGTCTTACATCAGGTTAGCTCAGTGATACAGTGAAGATGCTCTCTCTCAAAGGCAAGGCATATTTCCCAATGAACTTCTAACTTTATTCCTAAAAAATGAGAGTTTTCTTCCCTATTACCATGGGAATTTTTCCTTAGCACATATTCTTAATGTAAGTGAAGCTTACTTCAGAGATTCTCCTGATAATAAAAGGAAAAGCTTTGTGATAAAATAACATACTGAGTTATAGATATAGCACCTTTGTAAGGCAACATACACTGAGCACAAACCCCTTTCAGCAAACTAGTCAAACTATTTTCAAAAGCTGTTTATCATCTGTTTCATCAAATGCCTCAGTAAAATGGATTAAACTGCTGATGGGTTTCACATTGTCAATGGCAATCAATATGTCACTCTTAAACAGAGCAATACGTGGTTTACAGATGGATGGGTTTCTTTTCTAAGATGTATGTATTAAGAAGCAAGTGTGGAGTTAATCTTTCAACAGGGAGACTAGAAATAAATGACATCTAATCATAAGAGAGTTCTGTGTGTTTACATACAGAATCATACAACAAAAAGGAAAAATTCATTTGCTGTTTAACTCCAAATCAGGTTTTGTTTTCATTGTTTCACTTTTCTTACCTCTGGGTATGAGCCAGCTTTTCTTAATTATTTAAATGACTTTTTGTCTTATTTAAGTCATAATAATTTTTATTTCAATTGTGATTAATGTTCTTATTGTCTGTATAATCATTCAATGCCTTAGTCATTCAGCTGATCCAGCTGCTGTTTCTGATTTCACAAATCCCTCCACAAAGAAAGCTCTTGCTGAGCATTTAGGTGCCAGCCCTGCAGCCAGGGTGGGACCATCTTTCACCTCTGTTTCAAAAGTGAGTTTACCAAGGAGGTAAGAGATGCTTCTTGTGTTCATGAAGCCGTCCTCAAAGCCCAACTACCCAGTTCTGCTGAGAAATTATAAGGGTTTAAACCACATACTCCATTCCAGAGGAGAGAGATTTCCTGAACAGGAGCTTGCAGTCAGTATTATCTTTGAAGATCATCCTGTCTCTGTGACTTTGGGAAAACTTCAGCAGGGGTTGGCAAAGAATTTCTTTTCCTTAACATCTCTGTCTATGATAAGATCACTTTTCAAAACCATCCCTTGGAAATTAACTTTCAATTTTTATTTTCCCAGCTGGTGGAAAGACATCCTTGCTTGACGTGATAACTTGCCGAGATCATGGAGGCAAAATCAAGTCTGGTCAAGTCATGATCAACAACAAACCCAGCACTCCCCAGCTTGTTAGGAAATGCATAGCACACGTGAGGCAGGATGACCGACTGCTCCCCCACCTGACTGTCAGAGAAACACTATTGTTCGTTGCCAAACTGCGCCTTCCAAAGTTTTTTTCAGACTCACAAAGGAAAAAAAGGGTAATTAAGCTGTTGGGAAGAAATAAAGTTGTCAAAAATGTATCTGACAGGAATTATCCAAGAGATCCTGTGTGTTTGGAGTCAGAACAGCTAATCTGGCATTTTTTTATGTAGATTATGAATTATAAACCTTTTTCATCTTTCAAGACAGAAACCAGCAATTGTTCGAAGGCTCATAAAAAATGACAATCTAGAGAAAGCATTATAGAGGCTGAAAGACGAACTAAATTTTTGAAGGCTGAGTCTTTTTTAATGTTACCTCTAAAATCAAGATTTGTTTTCAAGTGTCTCTAGCACTGAAACATCCAGATGAATTTTAACCACATTCATCCTATTTTCAGTTTTATCTCTGCACAAATGTGCAAATGAACACTTGCTTGACGCCTGTCACCCTTGGACCCCCGCAGGTGGAAGATGTGATCGCAGAGCTCCGCCTGCGGCAATGCGCCAACACCAGGGTGGGGAACGAGTACCTGCGGGGCGTCTCCGGGGGAGAGAGGCGCAGGGTGAGCATCGGCGTGCAGCTGCTCTGGAACCCGGGTGAGCACAACTCACACCTTCCCTGGGGCCTGCCACACACCACCGGGGCATAACTGCATGAAGGTGGAAGCTTTCGGGAGGAGCCGCACGCTGCCGCTGGGGCAGCTGGAGGAGTTCATAATGGGGACGCTTAACAGGCATTGCACCACCCTCTGCCAGGGCTGCCTCTTAACAGCACAGTTAGTGACTGCTGCTGGTGCATTTGCTTCCCCTGCAATCAGTGCTGATCACAGATAATACTGTAATTATTACAGGAATAATTCTGTAGACAGAGTGTTTCAGCAGCTGACACACTTCTGCTTCAGCCACCTTTGCCAGTGGAAGAGTGGAGACAGACCAAGGCAGAGCCCCAGGAGCCTTCACCCACCACTCTCAAACCACCACCACAAATATTACTCAAAGCTGCCTGACGTTACTCTCACAGCAGTGCCCTGGCTTGTGCATATCAATATGAGGTTTGGTGTTTATCCAACCACATGCCACAGGTTACTTTGGCCTTAACATGGAGATTGTTTTCCTTTCCTCTGACATTGCCCCCATTTACATGTGCAGTATTAACAGGAAAAGGTAATTTTCTTTGCTGTATAGTCAGTCACTGCAGTCCTGTGCGACTCACTGACATGGCTTGATGTTGCAGGTGAACTAGAAACTTCCATTGTCTTCAGTAGAAGCAAAACATGAGGCTAAATCCACATCTGATTTTGCTGGATTGAATCCCTTCTCTGATCTTATATATATCTCAAAAGCACTACTAACCTTGACTGAGCCTCTTGTTGAACAAGATTGCCCATCAGCTTTTTCCCTAGGAAATGGATTTGAAAACATTTTGCTTGTATAAAGTTATACTTCTATAGTTACGGGGAAAGCAGGTTCTTGTTTTTGTAAGAAGTGATGCTCAGGAATAGCTGTACTGAAGCAAAAAAATTATTATTTTCTTTAAATTTAAAAATAATGAGTGAAATTTCATGCATTAGCACCATTTCACTTAGAACATATTTTCCAAACCAAACATGCTGCTTCCACAGCTAAACTTACTGTCTTTGGCAGGAATACTCATACTTGATGAACCCACATCTGGACTGGACAGTTTTACCGCACATAACCTTGTGATAACATTATCCAGACTGGCCAGAGGAAACAGATTGGTTCTTCTTTCACTTCATCAGCCCCGGTCAGATATCTTCCAACTGTTTGATTTGGTTCTTCTGATGACTTCTGGGCTCACTGTCTACTGTGGGACAGCTAAAGACATGGTCCAGTATTTCAAAGAAATTGGCTATCCCTGCCCAAGGTACAGCAATCCTGCGGATTTCTACGGTCAGTATCAAGCACAGTCATCAAAAAAAGGTTACTGGAAATCATTTGCTTTCCCAAGTGGCTAGGTAATGTTGATTTTTATTGACCATGACTCCCTTAGAAATTCCTTGTAACTAACTCAAATCAATATTGCAGCAAGTTCAGTTTTCGATAGGATCCTTATTTGTCTGTACAGGAAATGCAGCAAAAACAAGAAGTACAGACAAAACTATTTTAAAAAATGCTCCTTCTAACTGTGCCAGATGCAGGAACTTGTCGACATGTTTAGCATACATACATACCCCATGTCTTAGTTGGTTGAAACTTCTTCTCTGGGAAAGACACAGATAAACTGATCAACTGCTTTCTACAGACAGTTCTCTGATTTCTCAATTAAGAAAATGTAGAAGTTTGTTTTCCAAAAGCTAGCTCCTAGTCTGAGACAAACCTGGAAATGGGGAAAAAGAGTGCTGCCCTACAGAGCACACTGGAAGGGAGAAAATCCTAAAGACAATCAGCAGTCTTTTTACTTCCCCAAAAAAGTTTACGTGGTTTCAAATCCATTTATCTTCTGGTTTTTGCAACGTGGAAAGGGAATCTGCCCCTGTTAATCTAATGGTAGGAATTTCCTTACACAGGCTGGTTCAATTCCAGCCCTTAGGTCTTTGCACTCAAGCTGCCCAGAAAATCTGGTATAGACCTCAGGCAATCATAATGCTCTGGAGTAACATCTTCAGCTGTGACTGTGTGGCAGGCAGGGCGAGCTGTGCAGAGATAAACAGAAGTTAACCTTGGTGTCAAGCTCCACAAAAAGACCTTTGTCACCATCAGGGTTCAAGCAGTCCTCAGCCAAGCCCAGCCTTGAGGAAGGCTTGTAGCACCCCGGTATGGGAATGGAGACCAAGAGGCAGCCCTGGGCAAACCGGTAGCTGCAGCCTGTGGTTACAGAGACAAACCCCTGTGACATGGAGGAGGGAGGGCAGAGAGGCAGGGGGAAGATCATTGAATGGTATGCACCAAGTCAGTACCCACAGGAACAGAAAGGAGATATGGGCAGCAGGAAGGTGGAAATAGGACAGGATGGCAGAGCACGCACAGCAAGAGGGATCACCTGATGGAAACACACAGATGCTGGCTTTGTGTTGGACAGAGAAACAGGTGACCAGGGCAGAAGGGAAGGCAAGGAATTTCTGATGGACTCCTCCTAAGAGTGGTTGAACAGACATGATCAGCCCAGTGCAAGGAGTTAGGAAATGTGCAGTTCTCTCAGAAAGCATCTGTAAACCATCAGATATTGTCAATCTACACCAAAGGTCAGCATGGCAAAATACTATTGTGAGTTTAGATTAAAAAAAAAAAAAAGCTAAGTCAACTATTATTTGTATGACTATGTTGTCCTTAGATAATATTCCTTTTGGACTTTCTCAGTATCAGGTAACGTTTATGGCACCTCTGTAAGATACAACTAAGACAGTAACTATAATTTTGCAGATTAAGAAAAAATGTGATTTAAGTCAAAGTAACATAAAAGACTGTGAATGCCTACATGCCAGGAAGTAAATTCAAGATATTTTTTCTCAGCACTGCTCTCAAGGCACTATGAAATCTATAAAAATCTGAAGTAGTAGTTTATAATACTATAATAAGCAATTATGTAATCTCTCAGTGATTCATTGAGTGACTAGGTAAGAAACATACACATTAACAATCTGTTCATCTCTAATTACCTACAATAACTGATAGTTTTACCTGTTGTTAGTTATTGCATGTACACAGGTTGGGCTGTGTGCTCCCAATGAAATCCCTGATTATAAACACATCAGAAAGTTATTTCTTCTATAACACATGGACTCACAGCAAGTAACGTCTTGCAGTTGACTTGACCAGTATCGATAAACAGACTGCAGAAAAGGAGACGGAAAGCCGAAAAAGAGCAAATGCTCTTGCCAACTTGTTCATAGAAAAGGTCAAACATTTTGATGATTTCCTATGGAAAGCTACTGAAGGAGACAATGCTGAGACCACAGTCATCAAGCAGAGGTAAAGAAAAGACTGTCGTACAGAAGACCTGGGATAATTGCTACACCTTGCACTAAGTTAATTTTTTTTTTCTCTTTTTCTTTTGGGCAGGAATTCAGAAGAGGTTATCAATATGCCTCACCATTCAAGTGATCAATTACCAGGAGCCTTAAAGCAGTTCACTATATTATTAAGGTAACCTTATCTTCAGCATAAACAGTTTTGTATCATGCCCATTTGTATTTAAAATCATCAGAAAGAGGCACAGAACGTCCCACACCAATTGTCTTCCTTGAGGCTTTCAGCATTTTAGATCTGAAATACTTGGTGGCTACAGGTGCTTCTTAGGTTTGATTAGGTAAAATCCTTTACAGAAACAGGGAGCCCAGCTCCTGTCCCAGCCAAAGCCAGCAAGTTCCAAGAACTGATTTTAACACTCTTTGGGGCTATGTATCTGAATATAACCAGCATTAGTAAGTATTATATCTTACAGAGAATTTTGCTGTTTTCCTAGTCGTCAGGTCTCCAATGACTTCAGAGATCTTTCAACTTTATTAATCCATGGATTTGAAGCCCTTCTTATGTCATTACTAATTGGATTTTTGTACTATGGCCATGAAAAAAATGGACTCTCTATTCGTGACACAACAGCACTGCTATACATGATAGGTGCCCTAATCCCATTCACAATAATTTTGGATGTTATTGCCAAATGTAAGTGTCAGTCTTCTTGTAAACACTATAAGGAATCAAAATCAAAAAATTCTTAAATCGATGAAAAAAATAAACTTACTATTACAACCCAGTGTGTTTGTTCCTACCCTGCAGGTCATTCAGAAAGAGCAATGCTTTATCATGACTTGGAAGGTGGAATGTACTCTGTTAGCCCATACTTCTTTGCTAAGGTAATTGGTTTTGTTGCCAGGAAATACAAACAGCTGTCTTGAACATTAAAAAACACAAGCAAACCAAAGCCTTATATAATTAATCACATCCATATCAGACTTTGTTCTTTTGTGTCTGCCAGCTAAGGCTATCAGTCTTGCTTCCTTAGTATTACTAGATGAAGCCTCACACTAGTTTAGAATTTTGCCATAAGTCATGGCTGAGATTCCACACCAGAAAAGCCAAAGAAGAATTTCTCCCTGACTTCTTTGGCCGAAATGTGGGAAATCTCAGACTCGGTTTTCCAGGTTTAGAGAATTTTACCTACATATTTAATTCACTGCAGCAACTTTGAAAGTTTGCTTACATATCTCGATCTGAAAAACAAAACATTCGTATCAAATGCTAAATCAGAGGTAAAACAGAAAATACAAAATGCTGTGATATTTCCAGTAGTTGTTTGGGCCTCTACTGGTCTGAGCTAAAAAATGTATTATGTGCACAAAGAGCCAGAGTTTCTAGAATTACATTTAGAACTTTTTAAAAACTGCATTCTCTTTTTCACAAGGGTTTTGAATAATCCCTCTTTTGTGATGTTAGATGAGTTCTGCCTGCCATGGCATCTGTAATTTAGGTTTCCATTTCTGCACAAGATTTTAAATGCTTATTAGTGGTTGCCAGAGAAAAATACTCTTTGCATTGTGTCACAAAGATTGCACATTATTCACAGAGAAATCAATGTAATTTCTTTAAACCTTAGTATTAGAGGATAGTAGCAACCCTCTTTGGAAGAACTAATTCTCTCTATATACTTCTTTAGATATTTGAGAAAATGCCAATTATGCTTTTGTTTTACAATGAATCATGTTGCTAACTGGATGGCCTTTGGGACAAGGTGAAGGGACCAACAGCCAAATTTGTATCAAATTTGACCTCACACTAGTTTCAACCAAACTGGGACAAACATTGGGTTGCCATGAGCCAGTAACAGTATTACTGTTATCAAGCACACCAGCTTGCAGCAGAAGTGTATTAAGTTCTTAGAAGCTCCCAAAACTTAACAAAACAATCTGAAACAATTAGTTTTAGGCGTTGTCACAACCAGAGAAAAAATTAGCAAGGATTTGTTTCTGCTGTGGATTGGTTTTGCATATCGCTGGCAAGCCCTAACAGGGAGATGATTGCATTCTAAGGGAGTATCTCCTACAGCTTTTATAAACAGTCTGTAAGTATGTTAAGGCACATCTCATGTATTTTTGAATCGTTCACCTTTTTCTCTTTTTTGTATTTTCTTTTTCATCTTCCCAAACAGATTCTGGGGGAGCTCCCAGAGCACTGCATTTTTGTTATAATTTATGGGGTTCCCATCTACTGGCTGGCAAACCTTGTTCCTGAGCCAGAACATTTCCTGCTGAACTTCCTGTTATTGTGGTTGGCTGTTTACAGTGCCCGTGCCATGGCACTTTGGGTGGCAGCCCTGCTGCCGACGTTACAGCTCTCAGCCTTCCTCGGCAATGTCCTCTTCACGTCGTTCTACCTCAGTGGTGGTTTTGTGATAAGCCTGAACAGCCTCTGGACAGGTAAGACAAAGCTCCCACCTCCCTCCAAACTGAAACATCAATGGCTTTCATCAGTGACGGTGTGTCCTGTGCAGGAAAACTCTGCTTTATTCTTACCTTTGTATTTATTTTCTTGGATGGTGGGAGTGAAGTCAGGTCATCCATTTTACATCAGTTTCTCCTTCTGAAAACGAGGCAACAAGAAGTTTGGTCAAAAAAGCACTAGTGAAAGGCTAGCTTCTTCCATAGCCGCTAAATTCTTCAGTAAAAAGAACTGTATTCAAAAGACAAAGATGGAGCTCCAGGAAGACTTAGCTGACAGGGGGAGTTTGATGGATATGGATATTAGCTAACTCCTGATTTCCCATCTCTGTGTAACTATGTAAAGTATATCTGCCATTTTGTCCAATAATAAACTGTCACATGTTTACAGCCTCTGGCTGTCAAGAAGTGAGACAAACCTGCTGTATTTGGCAGCAGCACAGCAGTATTCAAGGTCTCAAGTTTTCTGTGTGCCTCAATTTCTGCCATTTTCTTTTTCAGTTCCTTTCTGGGTTTCAAAAATCTCTTTTCTCAGATGGAATTTTCAAGGAATGATGCAAGTTCAGTTCACTGACACCACATATGAAATGACCGATCGAAACATTACTTATCAAATACCAGGGAAACTTGTAAGTCAGTAAATAAAACTTGTTGCACACGTTTGATAAGAAGTTGGAATGCTATTTGTATGCCTGTCATATTTAAAGAGATGGCGTAAGGCCTCAGATTTGGCAATTCCCAAATCAACACATGAAGTTGTGTTACACTTGGTTGTAAAATTGTTCCTAAAGTTGGCCCTACAGCAGTCACTCCTTCTATGCCTTTCTTTTAGTTGAAGAGAAAAAACAAAATAATAAAGGGCAACTCTTTCCTACACCAGCCCCAGCCATGCACTTTGCTGGAATTGTTTAGAAGCTGCACTGTGCTCTTCTGAAATAGGAATAGTGTAGCTGCAACCCTCTATCAAACCACCCTGGAAGCTGCACCCAAGCTGGAAAACTGGAGAAGGTAGCAGGGGCCAGGGAAGCTTACACATAAAACACATTTCACAAATCCAGCATGAAAATTTTGTGTCTTTTCCTAATTTTGTGTTATTGGTCATTACAGATCACTCGGGCTCTGGACCTGGACTCCCACCCTCTCTATGTGAGCTACATTGTCCTCACTGGCATCATTTTCAGCTTCCTGCTTCTGTACTATTTATCCCTGCGCTTTATCAAGCAGAAATCATCGCAAGACTGGTGAGAGCAGCGGAGGCAGCAGGTGACGGCCTCCCTCGGGGGCAGGCTCCCGGCGCGGGGGCCCGGCAGGCAGGCAGGCAGGCGCGCAGGGAGCGGCCACAGGATGGCAGCAGAACCCCAGCAGTGCGGAGGGCCGGCAGGGAGCCCGCCGCGGACCGCGGCTGCAGCCGGGCAGCTGGGGCGGGGCGGGGGGGCTTCGGGCTTTTTGTTTGCTTCGCCGACGGCTTGAACCAGTGACAAGGCGCCTGTGAGTCCTGCACATCTGGAAATAGCCTGAGCTAGGAGCTAGCGATGTAAAAGGACCCACTGCACTCTAATAATAGCTGGTGTTTTAGTCCATGTTTGAACAGACGATGATCACTTAATTCAGAGGGCTACAAGAGAACAGGATCGAAACACTTTCTGTGCCATGTATGACATATATTAAGAACAGCGCAGAGGAAAGCAACACAGAAGATCACAAGTGCTTCGGGAGAACGTGCAAGGTGTTCTAAAGCTTTAGTTCTGTGTTTTAAAGCTTTGCCTTTGTGCTCCAGTAACATTCTGATGATGCCCAAAACAGGTATTTGCTCACTGTAGAGATCAGATCTTGTAACAAATAAAATTATCTCACCTTCTTGGATTTATTTTTACAATATAAATTCATACCAACTGATTGTTATTGATGACATCTTTCTCCGTTGCAATACACATCATAGCAATTTGCCAAGTTTGCTTCCTCAGGTTCTGAGGTAGAAAACACCAACCTGTCCCTGAGTAATTAAAAATCTAACGATGCAACCTGTTAATGCTTGTAATGGTGCACCTAGTTCTGCCCAGAAAATGAGTATTAGTAAATAAATGGCCGTAATTCACAGAGTCATGGTAAGTGCATGTGCAAATTAGGTGTAGAGTTGCTGTGAGCGTTTTGTAAGATTAGCTTGCTTGCTAAACGTTTAGATGCAGATCTCTGTTCTTACATAGAGAAACCCAAAGCAGATTGTCTACTTGACATTCATTTGCATGTTGCACACAGTGGAAAACTACTACTGTAATCAGCTGTTAATGTCCCAGATACTGTTACTTGAATTGTGAGGTTGGGTTGGTTTTGGTGCTTTTGTTTTTGTTTTGTTTTTTAAGAAATAGGAATGAAAGAACAACTGTGTTTTATTATTCTACTTGGCAGTTAGGACTGCCACATTACTGTCCACTGGGTAATAAATTCCCAGGAGGACCCTGGTCTATAGACGTTACACAGGTCTGATAAAATAAGATCTTCAGCCCCAAGCAGCAGTAGGAATCCAAAACACTACAAGGTTCTTCTAAGGTGAATTCTACCATTTCTTTCTCATTCTGCTGCATTTGATTTCAAAAAACCCCACTTGATCTGATCTGAGTGCCATTTTGAAATTATCAGATTTTCACTGCCTTTTAGTGGCAAAGCCAATTCTTTCAGTCCAATTCAGCATCATTAAATTGTCAGAATAGCAGCTTCCTGTTTGATTCTTAATTATTCCTTTTTATTATATTTAAGACACTTAATTTTTTTTAAAGTGGTTTACTCTTCTTTGTAATGATCTGTTGTGATTAGAATCTCTTTTATATTACACTGAAGTTTTAAGGGTATATATTGGTACTTCTAGTCTAAACCTCTATTTTCAAGGTATTTAGAGGATTAAATTCTAGGCTGACTCTCTGTTGTGAATTCACTTTGATGTTTAATAAAAAAAAAGGAACGACACAATGGGAGAAATTAAAGACATAAGGGACAGCTCTGAATTTTAGGGGCATATTGTCATGCACAGAAATCTTCAGGCATCTAGATAAGAATATACCATAGCCTTAACTTTGAATTTCCTTCCTTTTGTGAAATTAGTCAGGCTGCTGACATTACTTAAACAGCCTTTTTCCATTTAATATTCCACCCTCTCACCATTATGCAGCAGGACCAAACGGTGTGAGTGTTTCAGAGGTGGTGTTATGACAAGGGTGGATGTATCCATAATGGGGACTTGAGCGGTGAGCCGAGGAACAGTCTGCGTGCGGAGTGCGGGAAGAGCTATCATAGGATGTGGCCAGGCCTCTGTTTACACAGAAAAAGCTCATATTCTATATACTACAATTACATTAGCACACTGCCTATGATCATATCTTGTTTCCTTGATGCCGAGAGATGGGGAATATAGGCTGTGATTATTGTTACAGGCTTTAGCAATAAGAAGGTAGGAGCCTTGAAATACCAGCAATTAGCGTTCATGCCTAACAATAGCATCCGTGGGGCTGTGTATGGAGAATAGCTCAGGGAAGAGTGGGTGGATGACACACAACCTGCCCACTCGCACTGCTGGCACTTGCAAATAATGCAAGTCCGGGGGAATGATGCCTCGCTCAGCCAGTGAAGATCATACCCTATGCCTTGGCCTCTGCGTATACCTTGAGCTGCTGCTGCAAAAGTAAATGGTTGGTGAGGCAATAGAAGTCTTCCCACAAGCTCCAACCAAGGCTAGAAGTCGTAACTGAATTTCAGCACAGCTTTGCTTTCCGAGTTTGAAGAGTAGCCGTTCCTTTTCCTTAGACCGTATCCCTGTATCAGCAGCTCCCTGAACGCTCCTGCCTGCACTCCCTGTATCATCAGAGCTGCTGCAGTCCACAACAATCTCAACACGGAGACTAAACAGCACAAGGAAGACACTGCCCCAAACTCCCTGTACTGCCCACTCCACAGGGCCAGTACAACGTTAGGCACTTCAGCAATGTGCTGAGGCAGACGTGCCACTCAGCAAAGCACTGCCCACCAGTCCGACAGTGCCACTGTCCCAAGGGTTCACCAGCTGCTGTCTTTGCTCTCCCTATATCCTCCCCGGCCAGCTTTAGAAGGGATCTCCTCAGCTCTACGTCCCAGTCCTTGCTCCTGCAGGCAACCAAGTCAGTGCAAAACTGGTTTTGAACTGGCACCACATTTAATTGGTTACAGGATTTCCAGGCTGTTTTGTCCAACTACTGTTTGAACTGTGCACAACCCAACAGCCCCAGTCTGTGGGGCTGCAGTGTGCAGGTGTGTCCAGTTTGGAAAGGGGATTATCAAATACAAACAACAATGACATTTGTAGGGAAAATCCACCCAATTTAGAACCACAAGATTTGTTGTTGGTTCCCTATCCGTGTAACTGATCTATTAAGAAACAGATTTAAAAATTCCCTTTATTAGTTTAGTATTTAATATGGCAAGAGGCAGGAAGGTCTTCCCCAGTTTCCAATCCAAGTTCATACAGTCTCTCCACTATGGCAAAGGACAAACTCCTAGCACTAGAAAATGGATTATAGAAACACTGCCCTGCATAGTGGCTCACAGGTAGTGTTAGTCCTCCAAAGTATTTTTGACATCTCCTTGGGGAAGAATTAGCTTTCATTAGGCTAGCCTAAATTAATAAGTAGTTGCCAAAAGTCTTATTTCATATTTGTTCATTCCAAAAATCTCTTCAGAAATGCTAGGTAAGTAACAAGTATCAATATCCATTCCTTTTAATAAAAAACCCCATTGAATTCCTTCAAAAAAAAAAAAATCACAGACGATACACTATGTGTGGAGATTCTTTGGGTAAGAAATTGCAGGTGTTGGTGTGTCCACTTATACCAGAAATAACAAACCTTTCAGGTTATAGCCACACTGATTAATTTTAATGGCAGTAGACAAGAAACAGTGTACACAGAGCTTCGTGACATGCTGCTTTTTTTTTTATATATATACTCTGAGAGCCAAGTCAAGCCCTTCATGTGTTAGCAGCTATTAATTAAGGCAACAATGTTTAAGCAGTGGGTTGAGGTAATTTTAAAACTGCTTAACCCTTTTCAGAACTGCTGAGCTTTAGAAAGCACATATATATGTGTGTTCATACTAATACGTAGAAGTATCTGCATGAATGGATTACATACATATGTATATGCACACATAACTAATGCCTATAATGGCTCTTTTTTATTTTGTAGAGAATATTTAAAAAGCAGTTCAAATCCATAATTTATAGAAATGCTGTTGCCAATTTATATAATTAATTATAAGACTGTTTGCTGACATTTATTCTGTCATTAAATCAAATTTAAAGCTTATTTTGAACTGCAAATTCTGTTAGCATTACTTTGCTTTCCTGGTCACAATTAGATACTTCTAATGCTTCCAGTGCTAAAAACCCGGCAACTTCAAACCCTCAACATTCACACCATGGCTTCAGAACCAGCATCTCCCACCAGCAACACATTTGTATGTTTTTCTCCTCCTTAAGCATCTGATCAGATTTTGGTACATTTCCTACTGCATCTCAGCACCGTTTCTGTCCCACAGTAGTTTTTCATGTAGAACAAGTGGGTTTAGAGGCCTAAGTGTTAAAGTACTGGCCAGAACTACATGGTGAGTAAATAAACAATACCAGTTGCCTCAAAAATAATTTGTATTTTTTACATAAGCAAATTAGCCTGAATTTTCAAGCAAATACAGAGGAATTGGAAATCTATGAACATTCACAAGTAAGCAGAACCAAAATGCACAACATGAAATTTTCAATAAACTCCCAGTGCCTCGCATAACATACAACCATGTCAGGTCACAGGTAACATCGTCAGTCTTCAAGACAGTATCTTTGCACACTTTCACTTACTAGGGGATGGGGGAAGTGTTTAGAAAACAACAGAAACTTTCTTAAAATAGAAAGCCTTCACCTCTCACGGAGAAAATCAGAAGGAAGAAAACCAAACAATGTTATGCCTGTCTTGACTCCACCAGCAGCTCTTCCCCGACACAAGCAAACATCATCCTTCTCATGATTCAATGCTGTGAAGACTGCCCTAAAAGAACTGAGTATTATCGTAATGTTCACTTTTCAACAAACACCCGAATCTTCTATGACTCAGTTAAAGATAGCCAATCACCTTGTGGTAGTGCTTCATGTAACTGGAAAGGCATAAAGCCAAAAAATGGGAGCTCCAAACCAGGCAGTAGAAAAATGTGCTATACAAAATGAAAACTTTCAAGAACAGGATGTGTAGTGCCCTTATTAACTGCTACCAGGTACTGGATGTTATACTACACAAGGCAGTCACTGGAATTCCAGGTGGGAAAGTTGGCGGACAAACCTGTGGTGGCCATCAGCCCAAGACACTCTGATCTCAGCTGAGCAAGGCAGAACACCAACAACTTCTTTGCTCTTTTAGCACACACTTGATAGACTCAATTTAATCAACGTTTTGGCTAGTAGTTCTTCACAATAGGAGCATGAGCTGCCACTCCCCTGCAGAGCCACAGGGGCATTTCAGGCCGGCGGGCACAGTCTGAAAGCTGGCACGGTCCCACCAGCCCACCAGTGATTCTGCACACAGCGCTTCTGGCCACTCACACCACAAGCTGTACCTGCTTCCCCAACTCCCCCCACAGCTCCTACAAATAACCATGTAAAAAAGCGTTTTGGCCAAGTATTATTGTTACCAAGACAGGCGCACTTGTCTGGTTACAGCAGAGCTCAGCACTGCTGAACACTTTCCACACACTTGCTCCCAGGTTCGTTCCTTCTAAAAGCAAGACAAAAGAAAGGTGAATGAGTATTTTTAGCTTTATGCACTTCACAGGGAATTGCTCAGTGCCTCTGTATTAGAAAAACGCCTTGCAGCTCTGTAGTATGTTCAGTGACAGGAGCGTGATAAATTTCCACTGGAAAAAAACTCCTGAACATGACTGACAATAGTAAAGCCACAAATTACCGTAATTTTATGCCCCCTGCAGCTAGTGGTATAAAACATAGTTTTCAACCTTGTTTTTACTTGCTGAATTTAGACAAATTTATAATGTTATTGATGACAGTAAGAAAGACACTCAAATGCAGAAATTGTATTCCTTGGCACAAACACAACTGGAGCACAATATTTTATATGTACTATAGGGGATGAAAAATATGGGTATCATTAAATACATATATATAAAAAGATGGAAAACCAGAGGATTCAAAATAATTAATTTCACATTATATACATATTTATTTTCAGCTATCACACACTTGATCGGGGGTTTTTTCCTCCTCCCGGGAATGCTGAACTGTTAGCCAGGTGCAGCACATGACATTACCAGTGCTCTCTCTTGCTGAACATTAATGTTGGAAATGCAGGCTGTGTCAATAATATCATGAAGAAATGCAAAATCCTTGTTTAAGCAAAGTCTACAGATATATTGCTCCTAATGGATTTTCCGGTGAGCATGCACTACTGTATTTCTGATTTTTAGTGTCATTTTACTTAGAGAGGGTTTTGAGGGCCCTGTAACTGGACAACTGCTCAAGATGATCAAGCTTTACAGTTAAATAACCCCACACAGACTGTTTTATCTACTAACTAAACTGATGGGAGGGAAGTCCCAGGGAACTCTGCAAGTGACAAGAGCAATTGCATGATTTATTTTTGGTGTAGGCAGGAAGTTTTTCAGATTATGGCTCAGTAGCAGGCTCAGAAACTGGACACAGTTGCCTCAGTTACAGCCTCACTTGAGGGCGCAATTTCAGTATCAGAACACGCAAAGAAATGGTGAGGGCCCCAGTGCTACACATGGTCCTGTACCCAGGCTCCTGTTCAGCACCACCCTGAATTACACTAACACCACACTTACTTTTACAGCTGCTTTTGTATTTGAGAAAGGAGAGGTTGAAGAGGCTGCTGCTGAAACAAACTTCCTTTGGTATTCCTGGCGTGTGATGATGCTCCTCTCCCTTCAGTCACCCAGCTGTGGTTACAGGGCCAGTGCCATCCCAGCTCCCTGTGGGGAAAAGGCACGAGGGCCAGCGTGACTCAGCAGCTCTGATCAGTCCTCGGTGGCCTCTTCCTTCACTGAGCTGGGCTCAGCAGCCAACACGCCCCTAGCAGCTCTTGCTGCTGCCACAGCTGCCTTCTCCAGCACACCTCAAAGAGAAGCAGATGAAGAGGAATTGGTGGGAGCCATGCAAAAGGCAAAAGTCCATGGTAGTGTGTCATCAACCACAGCAGCCAACAAGCTGCAGACTGCTCCTTGCCCTCCTGGTCATTCACTCCCAATCCCAATCACTCCCAAATCCCAGGCCTAAGGCATCATGCTGAAGCTGCTGGTTTTGTCTGTTGAGACAACTGCCGTCCTTCCCACGTTCCCTGTACTTCCCATCCCTTCAGCGTTCCTCTGCACCAATCCTGTATTTTGACAATCATCCCTCCCAGCCCATCTCCCATAAATAAAAATCCAGCACCCAACAAAATAGCTTTTCAGAGCCTTCTTTGACAGCCTTGAGGGAGGTTGGCCAGAAAAACCCTGCCCTGTCCACACTCCCCTGCTTTCCCTCTAGCCCAAACTGCTTTCCACCCTCCACTCCTGCCCTCAAGACTCAACTCCAACTACCTACAACCCTTCCCAAAACACACTTTTCAGATCTGCCCTGGTCTCACGGATGTAAAGAACACCAGATGCCAACTACTTGCAAAGCAAAGAATTAAATTTGCTGCTGGTTGTCAAGGCTCACCACTGCTAGACATCAGGGTTTGCTGCTTTCTAAGCCCTGAGTTCACTGGCACTTAGAGCTGAGGGAAATAACTGTGAGAAACACAGAACTACAAAGAGGTTTGTAGCAATCACTGCAGACAATAGCAATTCCACCGATACCAGTGCTTTATCAGTGTTCAAGAGTAATCGCATGAGAAATTGTGAAGCATTAGCCAATTGCAATATAAAGGTTTAAGAGTATCAGAGAGAAACCTTGCATTAATAGTTTTATCTAAAAGTAGATCAACGTGGAACCCCCATCTATAGCAGGCACTGCATAAGACAGATTCTATTATCTCATTTTCTTAATTACAGGAAACAGTAGAGAAAACTTAAACCTCAAACTTCCATATCTACTCTTATTTCCATATCTAATGGCAAACCCAGCACCTTGCTCTTGTAACTGAGAATCTGCACACTTAGGAAGATGCCCTCAGATTGAATTACAGTCTCAGTTGGAGCAACTAACTTAGAAGGATATTGGGTTTCCTCTATTGATTCACAGAAGCAGTGGCAAACCACCAGAGGCTGCAGCCATTCTGGAAATACATTTTGGCAGTTACTTTACACAGAAATTATGAGAACCATTTTAAGAAATGCAGAGAAATATTTGCTAAAAAAAAGGGCTAAATTCAACAGCAGTCTCAGTCTTTTCTTATATGCTTACTTTTTCCACCTTTACAGTAAAAATAAACTTGTGCAGGAATCTGGACATCCCTTCTAGATGCTGACAGACTTCTCACACTGAACAGCGAAACCTCCTGGTCACATCATCACTTCTGTCACTTTCTCCTCTGCTGTGTTCCTGCAGAGTCCAGAAGCATAATATGTTCAAGAAAAGCCCTAAATACAGTAGTACCCCTGTGAACACACTGCCAGTCTGTTCCTCAGTCAATATGTGCACTCGTGATACTCCCTTCACAGTTATGATCCTCCCTTGTCACGTAAACTGCGGATGGAATCCTGCTGACTCAGGCATTCCATCTATAAAAACCCTCTGACTCTCACTGCCAGAGTCACACTCCCTTCAGCGACTCCATTTTCAACAGTGGGTACATAATAAGAAAGTGTGAAGACAGCTACTAACCTACCAAGCTGCAATTCTTGCCATAAAAAAGGGTCTCAGGAGACAATGAGTTGAACGAACTGTTTTAGCAGATAAGGATAAAACCATACCATGTAATTATCATGCTGCAAAATGACTACATTGGTAGTTAACGAGGAAACTTTTGCTGTGTTGATCTCAAAAGCCCCCTCCTCCTGCCCCTGCCTCAAGGGGAGCGAGGCAAGAGGCAAGCCCATAATGTGGTGCAGGGCACAGAAGTGAGATTAAGTCGCCTCAATTCAGGCAGCAAGCTTTTCCCAGTCCCCTCAATCCCAATCAAGACACACAATTATGCAAACACATACACACTCCCACAGTTTGCTTTCTACAGTAACATGTCAGGTCATGGCATGTCAGCAGGCTCTCTGCTTCCCACGGAGGCCTCTGGAAAGGCGTGCTTCCATCTCACAGACACTGCACCTGGTCTGGATCTTGCACAATCCCAGTTATCCACTAGCCGGTGGCAAATAACTATCCTGCTTTAAAGGGGTGCATGCTGTGGTCAGTGTGCCACAGTGCATTTGCTCCTAGGACCAGTAAATCACCATGACAAGTTTGCAAGGCTGCCATTCTGCATTTTGTCATCTTACAGGTTTCTCTCTTTGAAGATGAAGAAATAATGAAACCGCCTACTTATCTGGTGAAGAAATGCCAACCTTCTAAACTGCACTTTTCTTCATGCTTGAAATGGCTGAGTCTCAGCAGAACGATGCACAAGAAATATTATCATTTCAAGCGTGTTCTTGAAGAGTCGGCACAAATGCCGATTCTGCAAAACCTTCCTCGTATAACCTTGTTTCAGACTGAGCTGACTGTGTCCCAGAGTGGCACAAATCCCTCACTGGCCCACATTTTAAAGACAGGAGAGACTGCACTTCTCTGTGTAATCATCCCTTAACTGCACATGAAACATTTACTGGAACAGGAAATCAAAAGTATTATCACACAACAGCAACCCATCCTTTGAATAATCTGCTTCTTCCCATCTCTGCCACAGAGATGAGCTGAACTCCACAAGTCCAGGCTGTTCCAATGGACATGGAATGGGATGGGATGGGATCCCAAATGGTCAGTATGTCCTTTGGCTCATTTCCCTGTCAGTATTGCCAGGAGACCCTGGTTCTGTTTGGTCTCATGTTCCTGCAATCCCTCACTGGTGTTAAATACGCTCGGCAGCTGGCTTGCTCAACCCACAACTTTCCATGAGGTCACTCAAAAGGCAATTTTGGAGCTGAAAACAATTTCACTTATACTCTTTAGTTAAAGGCTATCAAATGTACTCATTATCTCTGTAACTGTAACAATTACACGGCATGGTAATGGCGGAGAGGCAAACCAGCCAGAAGAAAAATGGACAAATGTTAACTAGCACCAATCCTGCATGGTCAGACCCCACCGTGGGCACCAGCAACACAGCCCTGCATCTGGCTGTGGCCTTGTGTGCTGCTCCCCTGCCTCGGAGGGCAGCAGCCAGCAAACATGACCCCTTGGTATCACAACACAGACTACCGGTAAGTGCAGTACCTGATCCACAGCCTCATGAGTCTTCGCCTCCTTGTCAAAAAGGGAGTTAAGATCCACAGATCTGCTGTGAACTTCCTCTGTGATGACCTGGTGTTTGCTTCAAGTAATATTCTCTTCCTTAATCCATGTGCTAGCTCAGCTCCAGCTGCATCTGTGCCTATTTCCTCAAGTTACACTCAGCTGTGACTCCACTTACAGGAACACGGCTACTGCTGTGAAATGGAGAGATTCACAAGATGACCTCTAAAAACAAGAGCTCTGGCACCAAAGAAAGGGTTGCCAACTAGTTGACACAGTCTTCAATTATGCTGCTATTACACTGAAACACATGTAATATAACTGCAGCTTTAGAAAAAAGAATCATCTCCATTTGTGAAATGAAATAAACTGAGTCCTGCCTGGGCTTGCTTTCATGTAGGGCACAAAACCATTAGGCTATGAATGAAATTTCAAATGTTAATGCCTTATCTTGACAAGCCAGGAACAAAGGGTGTGAGACGGCTCGAGCCACGTAGCTCCCGTATGTTGTCAAGTCTACGCTTGTGGAGTGATGAAGGTCACTGCGAAACCACACCACTGAGGAAGCAGACACTGCTTGCATTCATCCAGCTTGCCTGGAAAACAAAATTTACCATTCTCCTGCTCCTGATCAGTGAAGGCTCATTTTTAAAGTACAGCAGGATTTTGATGTGTATTTGTTAATATAATAATTAGTTAAATTGGAAGCTTAACTTAAAAAAAAAAAATTAGGTCCCAATTCCTTTCTTTGACCACACAAGTCTTGCAAAATTTTGCCCAAACCTTGTGCATGTCAATTTTTAATTACCACAATTTTGCCTATGTGGGTAAACCTAAGAAAGACAAAGCTAAGATATGGCTGAAAACAAAGATTAATAAACAAAGCTGAAACGAACAGAAACAATCTTTCACTTTCTTAAAACCTGTTTGAAGTACCCAGCAGGCAACGCTTTCCACTTGCAATACCAATGTGCACATTTGTGAGTTCCCATCACTATGCACAGAGATAATGGATGTATTTTCTACCTAATATTTAATCCTTGTAAATTAGACATGGCTTATTTTCCTGATCACAAAACTCTGGGCTCCAAAATATCATCTCAGAGTGTAGCTGTACTCCCACATTCCTTCAAATAAAGCATGTCCCAGCAAGTAAGAATTGCTACCCCTGCAAAGAATAGGCACCGCTTTGTTTAAAGGGCATGTTTTCCTGGGTATGGAGTTCTTGCATCCATGAAATTAACTGGACTAACAGTTATGAGAATGAATATATATATATATATTCATTCAACTACAACACACAAGGTTAGTGTAAAAGGTGAAAGTATTTTGTCTTTACGTATAATATCCAACACCCTCCCAAGATGCTTAACAAAAGAAAGTACAACTAAGAGAAAACTTAAAAAATATGTTTATTTTCTGTGTAAATACAGCTGAATCCTGAAGATGATGTTCTTCACCCTTATATTTTCACCCCAAAGTACAGTGACCAGGCAAAGAACAAGGATTAGACAGTCTCCTTCCGTTACAGTTCTGTACCCCTCTAGCAACTTTCTTGATATACACATTATCTGGCAAATCAACAGGGGCAAAGAAACACTTGAGTCTACAGCAGATCATACATCAAAATGGAAATATCTCAGCAGGCTGCACGTTGATATTTCACTAGGACATTTAACAGCATTTCCATTAATAAATGTTTCTATCAACCGCAGTTACTGCAAACGATGTTAATCACAGATTTAAATTAAAAATTACACATAACATACTTTTTAAAGTTTTTATTGAATGTAGCATTTAAACAATTTCATAAACAACCAAATCATAAAACTGTCTGTTCATGATGCTTCCAATCCTCTGTTCCTCCATTTTTCCACATAGAACTTGAATGTCTCCTATAAACAGAGTGGAATAAACAAGTTCAACCTTGTTTCAACTGAAAAGTTACGAATTCTGAACAAAGTCTTATGTCCTGACAAAATCTATTATTCTCTGTCATGCAAAACTAGATCTGTATTGAAGTCTGTATAATTAGGAGAAATACCAGAGAGAGTGAATAAAAGGAAAAGGAAAACCTTGCCAAAAATGCATAATGAAGCTTCTATTACTAAATGCAATAATATAATCAATTTCATTTTTAAAATGAAAATACTTTTTAACTTTAATCTGCAATTGTGTCAAAAAAATTGAAACGCTTTTAAAGACCAAGCTGCATTAAAGAAAAATTGAACAGGGAAATCAGAAAATGAATCATCCCAGAGACTTGGAAAAAACACTCTTATGTTCACTAACTACATATAAAAAACAGACATTCTAGTTTTTAAATTTACAGTTCAAATAAAAATTCAGATTATAAACTATGTAAAGCTGCAGAAAAAAACCACCATAGCTGTTGAAAGGCTAAACCAAATATTTTGCGCCGGATTTTTTCCAATTCTTTACAAGTTAGAAAAGAAAATCACATTTATCATGAAGCAATATAGAGAAATGGTATATAGCCAGCCTTCACAGAATTACAGAAAATTTTTTTTAGAATTTAAAAAGTGGTGAGAAAAAAAGGAATAAAAAGTTTGCTTAGAGAATGGAAAACACAATGTCTTCAAAATCTGCTTAGCAAAAATGGTACTAGTAGACTATTAGTCAAAACTATTTGCAGTCTTCACAGATTTAATATCATGCTGCTGCTTGTCACCCTCAAGTAACATGTATTTCCACAGTTGCATAGGTATCTTGGCAGCGCAGCTAGAAGCAAAGCTGCAATAGAAAAATAATTCCTACAGTTCTAAAATTCCATCCTACTAGGGCAGCAACTTATACCAGACATAAAACACTAATTAATGAAAACTAGAAGCCATTGTTACTGAAGCACACATTCTACAAGCCTTTTCAAGTCCAATTGCTTAGATAAATGCCCCAAGGAGATCTGATAAAGGTACACCTGTAGATGAGTGCCTGATAAGAAGGAAGTAGTTTAAATATTGTAAGCCCCAAGAGGTTTTATTTCCTGAAGTCAAATCCAATACAAGATTACCACAGCTCCCATAACACCCAGGACTTCATCCACTACCTCCTTTGAGGAGTCTCTGCAGAGACCTAGTCCCTATGTAATTATTCATGCAATTTGTTTTATTAATACTGAACATACACAACTGTGCAGATCTAGTTCTTAATTAGGAAATACTCACAGGGGGTTCAGTGAAAGGGACAGGCTCTCCTACTTTCTTCAGGAAAGTTGCTAAAGATTTCAAAGAGATCTCGTGCAGCTCTATATTCTTCGCTTTTGTTTTCTCATACGTAGCCTTTACAGAAGCAACATCCCCATCCAATTCTGAGGAAAAAAAATAGAACCCAAAAAATCGCAGTGATTACTTGTTTCTCCTTCCACCTGTTTTCACTCATGCTTAACCACCGACTGCTGCTCAGGCATTTGCTTGAGAAGCACTGGGATGAAACTGAAGCGACCCCTGACAGTTTCACTGCTGTCCCGGGGGTCCTAGAAGCAGCCCAACAGTTCATAGCACCTTGTAAACATCAAGGAAGCCATCATGTCCAGTTAAATTCATTCTGCTGCCTGGGAGGGAGAACACAAACACCTGCAGTATGGGAGCTGTCTCAGATTTTACTTGATGCCATTTGGAAACATCATCTTCACAACCATGGGAGCTATAAAAGCAATGGTTCATAAAGAAAAAAAAACCAGCTTTGTGCAGAAATGGATAGCCTGTGTCCCTTTCTTGTGAGAAAAAGCTTCCCACTCACATCTGGGAAGTGGCTGAGCTCCTTTTTGAATGTGGGAGGCTACTGCAAAAGCAGCATGAAGTGACAGCTTCATGAAAGCATAGAAATCGCTAACTTTCTACAACTTTGAATCAGATTTATTAAGGGAAACACCAACAAAAAGAGCTAACACTTAGATTGCATTTAATGGACCACACAATCGTGATTTTACGTATTTTTTTTCTAAAAGGTATACAGCAAAGGACAGCGCATCTCACCAGACTGAAGGAAAGCTAGCCCTGGCAGTAGAACTCATCTTAGGACAAGGACAGGAGTAAAGGTTTTTTTATTTGTTCCATTATGGATGCCTGACAGATGATCAATCCTCTTTCAGCTGTGATCTATATTCTACTATATCTTTGCTAAAAACAATTATAATTTTATTTGCCCATTTTTTTATTAAACAGTGACCAACTGTGATAATAACAATACTCTGCCACGTTTCATAGCCTTTCCAAAAATAACAATGGCCTGAAAAGAGAAAAATTTGTTCTCTCAGAAATTATGCTAATACAAGGTTGGATTTGGCCCGAAACAAGAAATCATGTTTGAAAGCTTATTAACTTTAAAATAAAAAAACAACAACCAACAGCAACTTTGATTTAAAAGATCTTATTTCTACCCCTCATGGCTAGAGCACAATCTAAGCCTCCTCATTTTCAGTTGTGCTAAATATTTTGCTGATGATCCCTTTAAAATTCAAATGATCAGTGTTTCATACAGGTAAGATGCTTGCACAGAATAACCTGGGAACAGTTTTTAAAACTCTTCATGCTTGTACTGGAAGTCTCCTCTAGAACCTGCTAGGAGCCAGGTACATCTCTGCCTGAAGAGAGTACAGCAAGCATCTGTTCCTACAGAGTATAGCTTCAGACGTTCAAATACCCTCTAACCACTGTTTTAGGTATAGTAGGGCAAGTGACTGATTCTCTGCAATCTCTTTATGAAACTGCTATGCCATCATGTAGTTAAGGAAGGATAGTGAAAAACTTAGCTCACTTACAGAATTTTAACGGAGGTAAAAGCAGCAGAGGACTAATGACAGCATAAAGCAGCAAGTACAGTGCTGGAGACAAAAGGGCAAATTTTTGTTCAATAAAAACAGGCTAAAAAACTTACCCTGCTGTGAACCTGAACTTATCTGTTACAGGGCTAGACAATTTTTGGTAGTGATTGCTCTTTGCAACATTACTAAGCAAGCAAATTTTCTAAGTTAGGTAACACATCATAGGACTTCTACAACTTGATTCAAATATGTAAGTTTGTATTCCTTTAACACCCTATCTTAGATTTGTGTTTGAACTGTTTTACCTAATTATTCCTATTTATCTGCTATGTGATTGACTGGTGCACAAAGGCTTCCATCCTTGTATTTCTTTGCTTGTAGCTCATGTGAAAAGGTTTTACTCCCTGTAATACAACTGGAGGACAGTATCAGAGTACATGAGGCAAAGGACTCTAAAGCACACAGATGCAAACTTATAACTGAGTGTGGCCATAGGAGCTGTATGTCCTGGTTTTTCAAGAGGGACTCTTGCAAATAAACATATTTAAACAACTTGACTTTTTTAGAGGTGCTCACCTCTGACTTCAGCTATAAAGAGGATTGATGATTATTTCAACTACTTATGTAAATTCAAATGAAGGCATCTGGAATATTAACTTTGGCTACATTACAAGATGCATAAATAATTTACGCTAATGACAATAGGATTGTTTCACACTACTGACAGAACAAATCACTTATGATTTTGAAACACACCCAGACACACACGTATAAAAGGAACTAGTATTACTACATGCTTTGGGGGAAAAAAAGCCATATTCATTTTAAAAGCCATTCATTTCTACAGCCTTTTTCCCCATGGGTTCGGATGGATTCTTTCTTATTCCATGAAGCCCCTACTTTAGGTTCTTCGTAAAAGATTCACAGCTTGTGTTAGCTGGTTGCTCTTCCAACTTAACAGCTAGGGCAGCATACAGACCCAACAGACTGAAACAAGAAAAGGATCAGATAACCCGTGCACCTCTTTATGACTCGAACTGTAAAGAAAGTAAGGGCTTGCATGACCTTTCGGAATGTCTCCAGAGTTCTTACTGAAACATTGTTCCAAGGAGAATTGCTTACCATAACATCTCAAGAGGTACCGGTAGGCCATTGTTTGATCGAGATACTCAGGGATCAGTTCTAGAAGCGTCTCAATCCTCTTTGCCTGTGAGATTTAATACACAGACAAAAAGAGCATGACCTTGAAATCTTAAAGAACAAAATAAAGTCATCAAATTCAGAACAGTGACTGCACATTTTTCAAGTGAAATGAACCGTGCTGGTAACAAAGAATGGATTGTGTGACTCAAAGCATGTACAATCATTTCCTTCCCCAAATTTTGCAGACATGAAATAGTGAAAGAAATGAAGCACAAAATGCAATTAATGTAATAAGGGTCTAAAATCCATACTCAAGAATCATAAACATTAGTGTCTTTTTTTTTTTTTTTTCAGTTAGGCAATTAATGTATCACTGAGAATATGGCAGGATTTCAACCAATTTAGGAAAACTGCAAAACACTCAGCATCCTTCAATGACCTAGGGGTCAATGGTAGCTATGATTAATGCTTAAAAGGAGTCAGATCACTAACTAATGTGCTTAAATTTGGAACCTCCTTCCCTCAGCCTCTGACTGCAATTTCAAAAACTCTCAGGTTTTAAATTAAAAGCAGGTTATTGAAATTATGGAACATCTTTATTACACACTACGAGCTTTGATATGTTAGTAAAATTTCAGCTTGATGAGCTGGGAAACTTCAACATTTTTAGCTCCTTCTTATAGACACCAAATAATAGTGTTTATCACATCATATTTATCATCATCACTTCAATAGAAGAGCTTTAAATCTATTCATATTTAATGGCAATTTCCACAAAACGTAAATGTGCATTTGGCTCATTTGAAAAAATATTTATTCTAGTTTGTGCACTAGATGTCTCCTGATGTTGCTCCTCTATGAAAGAGGAATCCATATAGTTTTGCTTGGGTATGTATTTCAGGGTTTTTTTGGTTGTTGTTGTTTGATGTTGGGTTTGAGGGGTGGGGGTGTTTGATTTTTTGGTGTGTGCTAAGGCTTTTTTGTTTGCGTTGGAGTTTTTTTGTTGGCCTTTGGATTTGTGTTTTATTTGTTTTGAGGTTTTTTGTTTACTTCAAGGGGGCCATAGGGGGAGGGAGGGATAGGAGTAGAGCAAGCACATAAAGGACAGCATTTCAAATTACAGGGAATAAGCACAAAGCTAGGAATCTAAGCAGATGCTCCAACTAGATATATGTCCAAACCACCATAACAAGTAATATGAAATGTGTCCTTCAATGTAAACACAGGGGCATTTTATCATCGGAGAGAGGCTGAGCTTTTAACTTGCATTTGTATTCATACAATGTAGCCAACAAAATAAGGACTTCCCTGTTGCGATACTATTCCGTAAAACAATCTAAGCACAAGTTCGTAGGATATACAGTGTAACATGGAAAATGCAGGAAATAAGTAAAACAATAGAAAAATATTAAGTACACCGTCCTTTCCATCATGCTCCAGAATGCAAGCTGTTCTTTAAATATAACCAGCTCTGCAAATTAACTCCCCCCTCCCCAAGAAACCCAGTAAAGCTGTCAACTATGAAGTTGAAAACACTTTAAGAAAGGTTGATGAAATAGTATTTTGCAACATATAAAATTGTATACATGAAAAAAATATTGTACCTGTCCAGCTTTAGATGCTGATCTAGCCATGTAACGCCCTAAAGTTCTCTTCTCCTGAACTATTGCATCCCACCTCTGAAGACAAGAGAAATGATCAGTGGAGCAGACATGAGTATGTTACAGATAGACAAAACTACTAAGGTGAAAATTTCAAATTACACATGCTTAAAACAACATACTATTATATTACCTATTTACAAGGTAAATTATTGAATATTAGTTTGACAAGAAAACCAAAAAACCAACCACAAACCAAGTTCATTTCATGCACCTCTTTGGTAAACATTTTTAAAATGCTAGGTATAAAGTTTGTTTAAAACAATAGGGGAAAGAATTAAACTAATACTTCCATACACCACAAAAATGAGGTTTAGGACTGCAAAAGAATGAAAAAGAAACACTATTCCTCTTCAATTATACTGCCAAGCATTCACAAGTGAGCTAGGGATCATAAGGTTAATTATACATTTAATAAGGTGTCAGGGAGATAACTGCTCATTTCTTTATAAAAATTAAAATGTACAAAGCAAGTTCTCTTTAAAGTATAATTACCTACACTTATGCATACAAAGGACTGATTTCAATCTCTCTATTTTATAAAAGGCTTTAACTGCAACAGACAGGGTTTGAGAGAGAGAAGTTGAACTTAGGAAAGTTTGAGACAGACCAGATAAAAATCAAAAATCTATCTTATTTTAGAAACAAGGACAAAATAAAATATACAAGACAATATTTAGTGTATGTTCCTCAAAGATGTCAGTCTTAAAACTCTTAACAATGCACAGTGTGGTTTTTCTATCAGCTGCACAATATCAGAACCAAAATGCAAAGGAAAAAGAGAATACTGTGCATATGGAAATACCTTGAATTTCCTATATTCAACCAGATTTGTAGACATATGCAAACAAGAAATTTTGGGTTATGCCATGATGAGTATTCTGTATAAGTAATATGGTTTACAAACTCTTTAAGGTTCAGGTGAAAAGGTGTGAAGGTTCATTCCTTCAAGCAAACAGACAGGAAGGGGCTTTATGGTGCTAAATAAGGGCAAAGCACTGATGAGAGAAACTTGCAATATTTATTACCAGTTCTAGACATTCTCACCTACTGCCAGTAACTGCTCTGAGAGGAAAGAGTCTAGTTTGAGAAACGTTATCCATGTTATCCTCCCTTTCATGCTGAAATATCAAATCCCTTCTGACTCTCATCAGTAAAAGCATTCTCCCTCCAGACCAGCAGACACTGCTGCTGTTCCATAAAGTTTTAAACAGACTCTCGGATGCATTTCTGAAAGCAAGGAGTCTCCATGTGTATACTAGTATTTTACATTACAAGCAAAAGACTTCATTTAGATTGTTGTTTACTTTCCAAAATATAACAATGGAGAGTGATTATTCCTATCTTCCAGTTAGTGGATTCCTATTGGAATACTTGATCCACATAGCAGTCACGAATGTTTAACACAGCTCAAAGTTTTTCCTGAGCCATAAACCTCCTTATTTTTCTCCTAGACACAGAAGTTCCAACTCAAGCTTACCTGTAAATATCTACTTATAACAAGGTTATAAATTGTCCATTAAAACAAATTAAAATTGTCCATTAAGATACAATGTAGGCAATGTTAATTCAAATATAATACAGAGGCATGAATTTCATTCTAACAGTGGGATGCTGTTGTAACAAGTTTCAGGAATATATGGATATTTTTCCATGTTCTGGAAAATTTTAGCAGTACTATGATTTTACTTAAAAATAAAAAAAACCTTGACTTCACAAAAGCAAAAGAACCATACCCAATTTTCATTTACTCATTCAATGTCAATCAAAGAGCAATCAACATATAAGGAAAAGTGAATTAACTTGAGATTTTTTTTTTCATTTTGATGTTTCAAGCTATATAGCAAGAGGGTATTATGGCAAAATTGTAGTCTCCTTTTCATTTAATATTCAGATGCTCAGTTAGGCAAAGCACCACTCAAATGAAGGAATTACACATAATACACCTCACGCTGTAGCAGAAGTAACTGAACAGCTTTGTTGGTATTGTCTGGGAAAAGCTTTTTCTTTAACAGTTTAAAATACTTAGGAACTGGTAAATGAGTAGCATGCACTATCAGGAGATGATAAGAGGCCTTATTTGAGGCAGGAGCCTATGCACACATCAGTCTGACTGCTGGACTGTCACCTGCTTGCATGAGCCTCCTGACAGAACCTGTTTCCAAGCACCCACAGCTCATCTCACCTCTTGCTTGGCTTGGCTTTAGCTCTGCACAAATGGCACAAATGCAGCTGTCTCAATTCCTAAGTCAGCTGAGACTGTGACCCAGAGACCAACATTTGGGTTTTAATGCATCTATGACACTCAAATAGAAAGCAAATCCAGCTCTTAATAAACCATGAATACATTATATACAAGATCACAGCAGCCAAGTGAAGTAAAGTCCATGACAAGGAATCATTGCCTGCTTCTGTTTTGCAAACTGTACAACTGTAAGATACTATGTTTATAGCACTTAAGAAATTAGGTGAGAAGTTGCAAGGAAATGGTTTGCAAGAAACAACTGACATCTAACAGAGGACTTGTAGAAAAATATTTGCAATATACAAAATACATACTTCCTTTATTTCCTTCATGTTATTGGCAGACTAGAAACGCCCCTGACTCTGGCACACACACCACTACTCTCAGTCCTAGAGCATGAGCTCATGGTTTAGTCCAAAGTGTGCGCTGCTACTCACACTGTAATTCAAATGTATCCCAGTGGCAGCCTGTGCTGCACAACACCTCTTTCTGACAATTTCTCAGTTAACCTTTGAAGAGCTCTAAGCATTTCTGTACCTCTTGTTATGTCATTACCTGTATCAACGCTCTGGCATCATCCACTCTGTCTGCGCTGATATACTGAAGGAAAAGATCTGTGACAGGTCTGTAAATTCCAAACTGACCGGCCAGTCGTTCTGCCATCGCACCAACTGCAGAATGATGGATACATAGGAAAATCTTTGATTGAAAAGCTGCTTTTGTAAACTTCACAGGCGTGATTTATGCTGACTGAGCAGGTTTTATGTGTAATAGCTCTTTCATAACACCTCTGTCGAGTCAGAATATTTAAATATCATTGCAATTAGCTTACATTTTTCCAAAGCTGGTTCTAATCCTTCCTCAGACACTTTTCTTAACAAATAGGAAATACTTTTGACAGCTTGATCAGGATTCTGTGCACCAGAGATAAGCAGAGGCTCAAGGTATTTCACAGCAGCATCAAGGTCATTGCTAGAAAAAGAGATTGAACTGGCTCAGTTTCTGAAAACAAGATTTCTAAACCTAAAGAAGCAATTACAATAAAGTTTTTATTTTCTACACCGATCTTGTATTTACCAGTAATAGTTGATGAAAAAACACTGACTAGAAAAAAATTTATTCCCTCAGATATTGTAGAAGTGAAACAATTTATGACTGAATAAATCAATTAATAAATAATTTCTAATGGCCTTTAACCTCTACAAAGTTTAGGTGTTTTAGCTCCTTCTTCCTCATTATGAAAGAAGAGTTACGCTTGCTGCTTTAGCAAAATGCATCCTGCAAATCTAGAAGGCAAAAATCTAAACATTAACAGAGAGTATCTGAATAATTAATGTATGCAACTTAAGTATTTTTATGCAATGTAATTAATTATTTACCTGATTTTTCCCATGCCTGCCTTTCTGGATGTGAAAGACAATACTAGATGTCATTTGGTCATTACATCTAAATGCTTTTAATCCTAAGGCTTAAATATAGCAAATGATAATAAAATAATACAAGAAGTATTCACCAAAGGGTAAACTCTACTTCCAGCATCCTAAAACGCTGAAATGACCACATCTCTTACCAGTCCACCTAATTAAATTCAAAAAGAAAACTGAGTACAATGAATACTTTTAAGTGAAGCAGAAATGCAGCACGTGGGAAAGCTATGCAAAATGCTTCGAAAACTGAATCAGAAGCATGGGTCTACCAATAAATGAACATTCTATTAGGAATATCTGTAAGAATCTGTTTTTCAGAATTATAAAGGTACAGATTGCAAGGTATTTAATAATATATAGGATGCATATTATTTACACTGCTCAGTCTTTTCATACATTGTTAGTGTTGGTATGGGAAAAGTTGATGCTCTACCTGCATCCAACAATTTATTTCTTTATTCTTGTCACCAATCTCTATCTTAAGTACCCAGCCTGACTTTGCAACATTTTTATAACATGGAAATATTGGAAAATGTACAGCTTATAACACAAATAATGAAGTGTCTCTCCAAGCTGAAGCATTTCATTTATATACAAGTCCATGCACTAGAACTGTGTGCCGAGGACCACTCAGATCTGCTCCCTGGGGCCTGGCATGCCTGAGGCAATCGGGAATCTCTTACCTACTACAGAGTTCTACAGCTTGCCTGCCAAGTCAAGCACAGGAGGTCCACCCGACAAAACTAGTTGGAAATAAAGTAACAGAATATGTAGGACTCCTGAAGATTTGGCTCCAACAAAGTGCATTTGAGAAGCTGACCTTGCCCTTTCTCCTCCAGGTGCTTCCCCGTGCAGCTTTACACAGAGGATAAACCAGCACAGTATCAATGTATCAACTAAACCAGAAATGCACGCAGAGCACAATACTGGATTAAACAGCTGAATCACTGGATACTTGAAAGTGTGGGGATAATTATGATAACCAAACTGTGGCCTAAGGCATCAGCCAAGCTTTTATACTTCTTACAAAAAAAAACCCCAGGGAAAGACCTCACTCCACAGATACACATCTGGCTTTCACATTTTGAAGGTAAAGACAATACTATTTCAAGAATATATTGCCATTTCAACTGCTGGAATAGGAAGTAGATTTTTTGGTTCCAAACAAAACAAAACACAACAAATCAAAAACACACAAAAAATATCTGGGTGCTAAGTCTGATGAAGTAATTCCATTTCACCTTGAGACTTCATAGAGCTTTTGATGTAACACCAAGGAAACACTATGTGCATATTGGAACAAAGGTATCAAAGCTAAATTGCAGCACCAAAGAAGACCTTAATGCTTCAGACCTTAATGCTTATTATCTCTGTATTTCATTAAACTTTCAACCCCAAATTGTTTGGGAGACAATACCGGAACAGAACTGCACACTATACTCAACTAGAACTTTAACATCTGGGACACTGTAAAAATGGAAACAGAATTTAATGGATAATGCCAGACATTTCCCAGCACTCTGCAGAAAAGAATTAAATACATAGTCCTAGAAATACTTACCTCTTAGTATGAGCCAATGCAATTGCATTAGATATTAGTGAGCCAGAGAAACCAAGTGATTTTGTGACGTCTCCCAAGATGTTTTCAAGTACTTGCAGGTTCTTTACATCTCCTTTTTCTGCGAAGGCCTGAATGAGAGCAATAACTGCTTGTCTAGTAGGCAACACGCCACTGTCAAGCACTCCTTTTAAAACAGCCAAGGCATCTAACAATAGTAAAGAAATGAGGGGAACAGAAATCAGACTTTAATTCAGAAAGCACCCTGCTGCTGGTATCATTAATCCTACCCTTTTAAAAACATGTAGAGAAAAAGAATTCTTTAAGCCCTGCAATCACTACAGTGAATTCTAATTTGAATATATATACACAAATAAAAACTTTCAACAATAATTTAGGCTGAAAGGCTATAATATCTCATAATACAAACCTACTTTCAACATTGAAATAATTTGTTTGTAACCAGCTCAAGGAAAGCAGGTGCGTCATAAATATCCTCTCTTATGATTTTAAAGTCCTGACTCTTTTCTTCTCCAAACTACAATCAATTTTCTTTACTAAAAACCAAAAACGTTGGATATTTAAGAATAAATATAGCTTACAAATGTAGTTCATTATAGAAACTACTGAAGTATAATAATGAGATTTCTCTTTTTATGTGTGCATGAAAGCTTTGTTTCCCAAAATTTAATTTTTAAATAGAACTATGGGACACAAGTCTCCTTGCAAGAACAAAAACTGAGAACTCAATCCTTACCTCAGAAACTCCTAAGATTATAGCAATTACATATGTTAGAAACACACAAGGTCAATCTCCTGTCCATCTGCCACAAATTCCCCAAACCCACAGCTGATGAAGTCACCCTCATTTCTCCAAGCAGAATTCTTGTCAATTTACATTATCCATGAGCAAACATACACAGAAAGACATACCCCTCTGGTAAAAATCTCTTATTCCTTACCAGCATAGGCAGGATTAATCACAGATGATAATTATAATACCAAGGGATAACACTTCTAGCATAATATACACCCACATGAACTCCACAGCATTGCCATTCCAATTCAATATGCAGGTACTGCAGAAGCCAAGTATACATCCTGTATGCTTAGCCTTTCTTCACAGGAAATTTTTTTTCTGCCCCACATTCTTCTTTTTAGGGAAAAAAAAACCAACCCAGCAATACATGGCAGGGGGCAAGATTCACAACATTTAAAAAGCAATCTCAGAACACATGCCAAGTTCAAATTCTCTCCTAACTAGGTTGCACCTCCCTCTAGCACAGAATACAGCCAGCCTTCTCAAGAACAAGGCCAGAGAAAGAGCTGAAAGCTGCATACGTGCAGCACTACTGCAGGAAGTTAGGTACTGGTAGCATAGTGGATAATTTTGCAGGTAACTAACTATATGCTAGTGAAAAACCAACCATGCATCTTTCAAAATTCTCTTCTATAAACTCTGCAGATTTCCCATCACGAAACTCAAGTTCTGACTCTTAAAAGTAACCTGTTTTTCACCAAGTTCTTGCTAGAAGATATCAGGTTTTAGGACTATACTTAGGGGCCTCCATAAAACCTTTTAAGTGTACCTACCACATTACACAGCAAAGAATGCTGATGAACTAAATGAGGTATGTAAAGCAAGAAGGTTAAAGCAAGAAGGTTTTACACAAGTGAAAGCCATCACAGGATGTAGGTCAAATGGAGCTCATCAACAAAAGACTACAAAAACACCATGCCCAAAAATGTTTTGCGTAATCTGTGAGCCTTAGAAAATGACCAGCATGGCTGAAATACTTAGTAGCTTGCATTTTCAAGGCTTCACTTAGACAAAGACAAGTAGTATCTCTCAAATTAAAATAGAAACAAGGATTAAGTGTGACTCCTCAATAAAATTGTCAGATAAAGCTTGTTCAATGCACAAGATAAAATACAATTTTGCAAAGTAATGTAATTCCACAGACTTGAGAAACTTTGCATTGTGCAAAAAGTAAGATTTTTAGAGTACAGCAAGGAAGACAGTTGATGTGACAGAAAATTCAGTATGCTAGCTAAAAAATTCCCATATAGTTAGTGCAATAGACAGGCAGGATATAGAAACATCACTGATGTTCTGAAGAAGGGAAGAATTTTGGTGTGCAGTATTCAGGAAGAACTGCTAAAATTCATGGTACATTGGAGAAAAAACAGAGAAGATTCATTACAATAAAATCAGACAGGAAAGTCAGATGAAGGGCTTGAAAGCTGCAAGAGAAGATCTGCCAAGAGCAAAAGGAGCAATGGCATGCACCACAAATACTTCAGTGGATGACACTTGCCAACTATGTGAAACTGGAGACTAACGAAGAAGGCGGCAAGTTTATCAGCCACAGGAAACAAAGTGGACAAGTGAGAAGTTGTGTCTAAATGCTCATTTGAGTATTTTAATGTAGCTGATTTTACATGGTTACATGGGATACATGGGTTATTAGCACAGCTATGCGTCATGGAATGAAATAAAATGTAATGATGGCACAATCCAAAGTGGATTTTCTGGCCTTATAAAGGCTTGATAAAACCCACTCAAATAACACACTGAATTTGTACATAGCTGCTTTAATGCCTAAAGGTACTGACAAAAATATGTATCAACACTGTACTCAGACTTGCTTGGAGATAAAAGACATGGCCCTGCATGTACGACTACCTGTGTGCAGAGTTCTCCTCTCTCACGAGAGTTCTAGGGCCCACTAAATAAGTAAGATGCAACAGTGGAGCCCATCTCCAGGCTGCAAAGCAACCAATGCTGAGAACTAAAATAAAACAACCGTAAACTTTATGCACCATCTTGTTGGGTACCTGTATGTACTCTTGAGCCACCATTTTCTTCACTATCATCATTGTTACATTACAAAGAAACCAAACAGAGTTATTTTCTTACTGTTGGTATTGAGAACTATTAAAAAGTATTTGATTAAGTTTTTAAATCAATATTATAATCATTCAGTTCACAATCATACACATTTAACAGTCAATTTAACTCATCTGGTGTCTCACACAACCAACACAATATGCAAGAAACAAGTGCTGGGAATTGTTTCAGATGCTCTAAAGTATGTTAATTTCCAAAGCAAAATGACTTGTGCTGTGAATTTTAACGCACTTGAAAGCCTGTACTTTCTCTCGTTCTGGAGCACAAATTTTGCATGTCTGAAGAGCTGTGATTCATCTTAAGAAAACCCATCTTGTGTTAAATGGAATGGAAACTGGACTAAGTGGTCAAATGACAAGTACATTCATATTCAAGCTGTATTATAAATGCATGTACAGTAATTTACGTCTCTCAGCTACCACAAAAGGCTCTTGATAAGCAGGTAATTTGCTAAATGGACTCCTTTATCCAAGTATTCGAAGGGCGTTACAAGAAAAATCTGCAGAGGCATTAATGTGACGTAAAGGTCAAGCATTGTGACATACCTTTCAAATAATCCCGCCTAACTTGCGATATGATGAGGAGGCTGCTGGCAGCACTGTTCAGTGTGAAGCCCTTGATGTGGGTCTCAGCACTAAAAGAAGCAGACATTTAGAAAGGAATTACTGACATGCTTCTGATACGATAATAAATGGTTGAGCACCAAGGTGAAATTATAAAAACTACTGTTCGTATGTTAAAAATATTGCTGCAAAATATCGACCTGGAGACAGCTTTTGTGTTATCCTGTCAATGGTTATAGAAGGATAATTTTTTTTTGCATTCTGACAGATGACAAAGTTGGAAGTGAGCAACAAAAGAAACAAAGTACAAGATTTTTTTTAAACAATCGGTTCAGATTCTTGAATGCTGACATATTAGATGACTAAAATAACTGCATGCCCTGCATTGTTCTGTTGTATCCTAAGCTGGATACTTTTTCTTCTTTTTTCAATAGTCACCATAATTATAAAATATAAAACTATTCTTTCAGCAATAAAAATGAAACATTTATTTTCAGCACTGTATATTTTAAACATAAACTAAAGCATATTATGAACTAACACCATATCATTTGGTTGATTAATTTTCAAATTTCTGTCATCTAAATGTATACAGGTTTTAAAGTGAACATCCTACATTTGATGCCTTAGCCACATTAAAATTGTATTTCGCTTATCAATTCCTTGTCTCCTGTAATACAAAACTTCATGTATGCACAGCAAAGACAGCCTTTACTTTAGTAATCCTGCTAACGCTTTTCTAACACTCTGGAAATCAGTCAAGAGAGACTAACCAGCAATCACATTGGTCTTAGACTACAAAATGCTCCCGCTCCTAAATGACATATAGCCAAGCCCCATTTTTAATATATAAGGATAACTTTACAAATGTTCATTTCTAGATTACAAAATCTCTACAGAGCAAAGGGGGGCATTGCCATTTACCATATCAGCAATCAAGATAAACCTCACTGATCATCTTGTGGCAAACAACTGAGCAGCCTACCTACTTGAACTTAGGGGCTGAGCGGATTGGGAGGTAAGCAGGGTCATTGCTAAATTGTTCTCCTCAATCCCAAGAAAATCCTGCACATTGCACACAATATGACTATCCTCTCAGTCACTTTCAGCCTCCCAGGCTCACAAATGCAGTCACTGGACTCAGGATTTTCTTACTCTCCCAACCAATCCCCTTAATCCCTGCCTAAGCACCCACTGCTCAGTTCCGCCTTTTTTTTCCTTTGTCCCATCTGTCAAAGCCCTTAAGTCAACAATTCATGCATGAGACTGTAAATTACATATAACAAAGGATTTACTTTCTCCAATCTTCCAATCTTTAGTGTGATTAAATAGATGTTAGCTACTATTACAGAACTAATCCATCATTCCAATACTCCTAAATTTCTATTTAAAACTTCTTGGACTAAATGCAGTAAATATTCCTCAAAACAGTTCTAGAATGTGAAAGCAACTACACTTGGGTTGACCAAAAGATCAGCAATGTTCTGGGATGTCTGGTGTTCGTTTCTTTCAAAGGCAGTGTAGGAGGGCTATTTACTTCTCCCACATTGCTTTCTCATGGAAGTTTTTCAGTTCTGGTAACAGGAACTCTACATTTTGAAGTTATTGGACTTTTTAAGTTATAAAAAAGTAGTTATTTTGTTGCCTATGCTAATGTGCAGAGCAAGACTATCTAGATATTATTTACCTTGCAAATGTGGCTTTAAACAGTAAAATAAGTAATAGGCATCTAAATGAAGGTAGCTTTCCTATTATTTATGAAAATATCAAAAGCTGCACAATTTCAGGCCACTGCACACATTTAGGCTTTGTAGAAGTAATGTCTTTTTAGTATGAGGCTGGGAAAATGCTGAAGCACCCAGAAAGGTGTGCTAAACACACAGATTTGTTACTCCTCAGTCACAGGCATACACACAATCACTTTCTCTATTTCAGTGAATTAATTAGAACTTAGAAGCTTTTAAAAATGCTTAATATAAGCATAATTTTGTTACTAGAAAAAAAACTACACAGATACACCATGAACACAACCAATATGAGGCATTTTCTGTCTTGATGCAACAGTGAGCTGTTAGAGGCTTCTCAGATTGTCATAATTTGGCATTTCTATACTATGAGATGGAGCAGGAGAGCTGTGAAAAGCACCAGGGTTACTATCATAGTTGGCTTTGACCAGTAACCAAGAAGAAAATCTCTTACAAAATCCTATTACTTTACTCCTAAAAATCTCAAACTTCAGAGGCTTAACACATCTTTTTCCTGAATTTTGAATTTACAGACTACAACACTTATATAAAGTGACAATTCTTAATCCTTGAAATACTAGGAACAAACCACCACCTTCTTTCTTCTCTTCCAATCTGAAAATTACTGCTGGTATTATGCACTACTTTGGGCATCTTCCTTACAACTGTGTTTGAGCTGTAGAGCAGTGAAGTAGTGGATCCATGTACAAATCTTCAGTACAATGTTTCAAGCTTCTTCCCTGCACAACCTTCCAATACATCTTTAGATACTTGAGTATTTTCTCAGAAACAAACTACCTAAATTTTATCAATATTCTCTGTATTCCCTAAACCATCTCTCCTCCATCTTCTATTTGCAAAGATTTATCAGTTACTTGCATTACAAGGAGATCAATTTGATGAACTGATTCAGTTTTCCCTTGATATAAGCCATATATTCCACAGGCACAAACATTACTAATAATGTTAATAATTAATTAAAGCCCAGTTGCTGACAGCTATTTGAAAAAGCACTATTTGTTCTTCTGAGTGCAGAATTCAAACACTTTTTCAATGAAAGACATTTCTCTGGTCTAAACAATTCTAAAGAAAACATTAAAATAATCAGTATCATCTCACACTAGACTGCTCCTGGACATCAGAAACTAAGTTGGCTCTAAAAACTGTTAGATTTTTTTACAGTACTCTATGCATTAGGTAATTCACCTGCAAACACTTTCAAATCCACTGTATTCATTCAGAGAGCACACTTGATGACAACCACCAGTCTTGTTTTAGTTGAATAAATTTTAAGACTTAAAATCCTTAAACCTAAATTCTTGTTCTTCTAAACTACGTTGACATGTCAACACTTTAAAGCCTATAACCTGACCAGAACACGTGTTACAGGCAATAATTAAAGCAAGTGCCATACCATACAACTCTCTAAAGGTTAATTCAATTCCTTTCCTTCTAATAATTCACGACAGCAGGTTGGATTTATTTCAGAAGTGTAAGAGTTGGATCTAAGGTTTATGGTCACATCTCCTAGCCACTGGCATCACAGTCAAACGTACCATTTTGCATTTGGCAGGCAGCCAGCTGCCAGGGAGTGTGGGCAGGGTAAGACAGCAGCAGGGACAGGCGTTCAGGGGAAAGCTCACGGGCAGCTAAGTGAAGGAATCTTGTCTGTTTGGATATTGCTCTAAGAGGAAAAGGCAGACTGCCAGAAGGGTAGATTTTCAGCTCTGGTGCCAAGTACATTTGTTCAGATTGTTATTTGAAATGAGTTATTAGCAATACACACTGTCACTCTAGTACCTTTCTAAAAATGTGCCATATCGCCCTCTGAAATGCTGTGTATTTCTTACCACAGGTCCTAATCACTAGTCATGACCAGTTTTCCCATTAAAAGATAAGGACTCACCTGAAAATGATCCAGAAATTATTTAACCCCTCTCTCCGAGCCAATAAAAATCCCCCAAACAAAGAAAAGCCTTACATGCGCTTCACGTTGAGGGCTTCATCAAGACAATTCTGTGCTAACAATGCTTTTATCAGGATGTCACAGGAACGATGATCAGACTCATCCAGCTGCATTTTCCTGAAAATATTGTAGGCCTCTAAAAAACAGTAAGAAAGCCAAAAGAAATGTCATACTGCAAGAATGTTGATCACAGAAAGAAATCACCTATTCATCGACAAAGGTCCATCTTAAATCTATGTATCCTTTGCTTACATCTTTAAGCCCAGTGCTGCAGCTCACAGCTCGCTCAAAACTGCCTGTATACAAACAATCAACACACACTTCTATAGGAGAAGAAGTTTGCTACTGCTCTTCCTTTATATGTGGCTGTTGCTTCAATATCAACGTAGCTGGTTAGAAGGGGAAGACTCACGATTTTTAAAGCAACACCTAATTCTGGGGTATACAGTTACCGTGTCTGGTGCATGATCATAACAGCATTTAACAAATAATATAGGAGGCGATTCCAATATGGGGAGATCAAATTATTTGGCTACGACATGATTTATACAAAACATACAATTTACAAATATACAGATATTTAGCAAGTAAACTACACTGCATTTGTTTGACTGATTAACAGTTTTATTTCATGCATTCACAATAACTGTCAGTGTATGAAAAGATGTTACCAAAAAGGGGGAAAAAATGATAAGCACAGTTTTCAGTCATTTATTTTTCTGAAACAAGATTATGCAGCTATAAGCATGCAGCTAGAACTGCCATCCATGCTGTAACATATGCTAGAAAGCTGTTAAGAACCACAAATGATCTTTTACACCTAAACAGTGATTGCATGTTTCTTCTAATGACTCATGAAATAATCCCTTTGCTAATTCAAATCCTAGCCACAATAACCTTTAAAATTTATCAGAAATAGTTGGAATATCACCACAAATTTCACATCTAAGCATTAAGCTTTTTTCTTCTACTTTGAAAGTAAAGACGAAGCCAACTCCTTTGAATCTTAATGTTGTAAGAAGTATCACACTAATTGCACTTAGTACAGTGTGTCATGGAATTTTAATCAAAACTGTTGCTATGCCTTTCAGTTTCCATCTTAAACTTCTTCAGCCAAAAAGTATACACAAAAACTTCCTGAAATGTAGACACAGAAATGGCTATGGATAAAATTTATTATTTACATCACACAGACTCCTACACCAAGTTAATAATGAGAATTACCATGGCCATTCATAACCTACTTTGCATGCTTGAAACTTTGTTAAATATATATATGAACAGAGATAAAGGGTAAAAAATTAAACTCACTTCTGTGCATTGGAGTTTCATGTCTACAAGAGAGTCTGACATTACAAGAACGATTGCACTGTCAGCCAAAAGAGTGATGAAACAGCAAGAGGACCACATAAAAAAGGTCCTGAAATCTTCCACCACTTTTACTTAGAGGTCTGAAGTCAGTTAGGCCTGAAGCATAGTGATGGACTCTCTTGCCTCCTCAGATGCTGATCACCAGCATTCATAGCGTTCACATTTAAATTCAGTGGGAAGACATTTTTTCTTCCACTGTTCTGAAATCTGAGGTACCAGGAGAGCAGCAACCACATTCAACAAGAACAATACCCCTTTGACTGGTATAACCTGCTACAAATGCAACTAGCAATTTACAGAAATGTATCTGACTGGTGATAGGTTTGGTCTTTCTGCTCATAAATCTCTGTTTGAATTCTAATTTTTTTCAGGCAAAAAATTCCTTATGTTTAGAGATTCCTACAAAAACTCTGCTGTTTTCAGACTGAACTAAGATTTCGCCCTGTGTTTCAACATTACTTTCATCACTAGGGTACAGAAATGGACCTTGCCACTAGTGGTCATGGTGTCAAGCATATGTTACGATCAACATGTAAGACGTTGTAAAATGTAACACGTAAGATCTCCTTCTACAAGGAATTATATTTAATTTTTTTTTTTTGTAATGACTAGTTCAATGAAGAATTAAAAATATCTCTATCAACTTTGTTGTGTATGTCAGTCCTAATCTTGAAATGATCATCCTATTCAGATTTTTGTCTTAACTTCATTTTGCATCTCTGCAAGAAGTATGCTTGAAGTATACCTAGATCAATCTTGAACTGAGACATATGCCTGATCAGGTATTATCAGCTTATTACTTCTTCAGATGGCATCTAAAATTATTAAAATGTATTAGCATTCAAAAGAGAAATTTCTTGGTTTCAAAATCATATTGTGTTATACCAGCAATTTCAAGTAGAAAGATTTGTTAGAAAAGTGACAACTTGCCAAGAAAGTCTCAGTTCTCAAGACAGTCAAATCTGTTTCAGCAATTGTGACTGTTTGGGATATGTGTTACATGATCCCCTAGAGTCAAGTTCTCACACTGAGGAATCAAGACAAAGATGAAAATATGACTTTGCATAAATCAAGCACTTTGGAGAACAGATTATAAAAACGTGTCAGACTTGGTAAGTTCATTGAATAGTTACATAACTAGATTGAGGTAATCTTTTTCCCATCAAAAAGCTGCCCTATTACATTCACACCAACATTACATGATACTGTTATATAAAAAAGGCAACAACTTTAGTGTTTTTAGGTTTTTTTAAGGCCAAGAGAACAGTTTTCCAAGAAGACAAAGAGTTTTCCAGCACAGTTTGAACTTATTTTCCCCTTCATTCCCAATAGCTCTAGACTGCCTTCTCTCAAATACTGCACCTTTAAATCAAAGTATATGCAGAAGTGATTTATTGCTAAGTTCAATATCCGACATCATCACAGAAGTTATATTTTATAATTTTGTTTTAAACCAGTCTCCCTGCAAAGTCTAAGGCATATTTATTTGGTTTCCTCCTGCTCTCCAGTTGATCATTTATGATACCAAACACAGAGGACACTTTCCTAGAGAAAATGTCATGACGTGCATCCCCTTAATTTTGTCAGATTTTCAATGAAAATGTTTCTGCATTTCTCATTTTCTTATGATACCCAACCGTTACCAGCATGAAGAATTCCCTGAAAACATGTCTGCCATAATACACTATTCTTAATTTCATATACAGAATACTGCACTCCCAGTATGCAGAATGTCCAGACTCAACTTTAGACTCCTAATCTAAATAAACTGAATATTTAGACTGAATAACTCTAGACTGTAATTTCACTAACAATGAAGGTTAATGTCTGAATGACTGATACATTCTTCTTTTAAAAACTCAGAGCTTAAAAATCTGTGTCCAACCCATAAAATATACCAATTACATTTAGAGAAGAAAATTACTAGGTGTCTTGCATTTATAAATCTTCCTCATTCAGCAAAATTAATTTTTAAACCTATTGAATTCTATTCTCTATACCGCTTTGAAGTGAGGTACCTAGTTATTTACTACAGTATAAATGAAGAAAATAAGTATTTCCAGATTATTCAAATACTCTGCACCTTGGAAAATACTAGAAATGAACTAATTGGGACCAAGGCTCCTCTCGGTGGTGCAGAGCAATGGGACTCGAGGCAATGGGCAGAAACGGATGCACAGGAGGTTCCACCTAAGCATGACTGCGCTGCTGACTGAACACTGGAACAGACTGCCCGATGAGGCTGTGCAGTCTCTTCACTGGAGATACTCAAGGATCCTGTTCCATGTGCTCAAGGATGAAAGTGCCTGAGCAAAAAGCCTGGACCAGATGACCCACCCTTCCAAACCTGACACATTCTGGGCTTCTGTGATTTCCCCCCATTTCATAAGGTCCAGTAAAGCTATTTCTTCTTCTGTCACCCTGCTTTGGGATGAGATGGATAGGAATGGATTTCCAATGAGTAAACACAGACTAAATTAAAGGAACAGCACTGAAATACACTCTGCTCTTCTGTGTACAAAGGCAAATGTCTATGCATAAATTAATTCTGTTTCTAGCAGAGACTGGGAAGTTTGCACAGAAGGGCTCTGCCGTTAATTGAAATCTTAAAATTAATGTGGAAGGGGGAAAAAACTCACAGTGGATTTCAGTTTACCTTTTGCTTTATTTTTCTTGCAAAGCATCTGTATTTCCAGTTCTTCCCCACTTCTGCTATCTTCAGGACTACCCTTAAAAAAAAAAATTAAATTACTGTAATGCTACCTGTTAATGTTTTTTACTAAGAAGAAATATATTCCTAAGTGTTGTAAGCTGGGAAAGTTAAACTCCGCTTACCTTAGGTACCTCAAATGGAACAATCTGACCATTTTTCTCAAATATATTGGCAAGTAAAATTAGTGTTCTCCCACGAGGAACAATATTTTCTTCTTGAATTTTAGTCCAAATAGCTTCAGCCCTTCTCCAGTCATTGTTGCCCTCTGAAACAAGATTAACATCTTCAGATAAAAGCACATTTAGAATATACATCCATATCTAAGGTGATTCAAAATGATATCTTTGGAAAATAATTCATCAATTAATCACGTACTTCTGCTTCATCCAATCATCAATTTGAAGTTTTAAACTATTTTAATACAAGAGGATGCTGGAAAAAAAACCCCAAGGATTATATGAATATTCAGATGAGAAATCAGCTCAAAAGTAGTGCAGAAGTGCTCATCCCAGCTCATCAGTTCTATCATTCTAGACTGTTAATTGAAATTAATATACGCATCACTGTACATAACTGCAAATAAACAGAAATCTGGACTTCATGGAAGAGAATAGTTAACTACCTTTAAACCACCTACAGTAGGTGGTTTCCTGTTGCCTTTACATTTGCTAGCTTTGCAGTCACCAATTGTGAAGCACTGCTTGATTCACAGACACTATTGATTTACACCCTTGTAAAATAAACTCCCTAAAGCAGAAACATCGTTCTCAATAAACTGCTTTGGCATTTTATTCAAATCAGGTTTAGTTCTCCTACTATACACACAAATCTTGTAAATTCTTCGCTGACTCTTCAAGAGTCAGTCTCTCCTCACAAGTGCGCAGAAAAGGGTGAAAGGTGACTTTTGAAAGCTGCAGAAATGGAGTACCTGAGAATGATCAAATCGTGGATTAGACTGTTCAGAAAGGCTCTTTCATGCCCACTGCTGAAGGCACCCAAACCTTTACTAAACAGAGCTGTGATGTGATCTGACTTTGGAGCTATCTTAGTTCCAGGAAACGGCCTAGGCTTAAAACTCCTGAGGTTTTCTCCAGTATAAATTATTCTGTGATAACCAAATACCTTGCTTTCAAACTTTTTGATCGCTGCTTGGACTAGGTGGTAGGTTCTTTTTTTATATGCCTAAATTAGATCTGAAGTTATGTTTTGGTACACAGTAACAGTCCTACTGTAGTTGTGCATGGGGCAGCTTTGATAGGTAGTCTAAAATGGTTGAAAGCAAGATTATGCATGGCTTTTGTCTTTCACGGTGACAGAAACCCACAAATGTTTTCCACTTCTTTGAATAGATGGAATTGGTTCTGTCTTCTGAAAGAAGACTGAAGATTTTGCATGACAGAATTTGATGAATTGTATCTTCTTAGATTCTTTTCCTAGCAGGCACACTGTCAGACTTAGTCACTGCCAGAGGTGAGCAGGATGAGTGGAGAAATAGGAAGGTTCTCTCCCTCTTGAGACAAGATGGATTTTCAGGCCTATTTGATTTTTGATGGCGAACCAGTATGTGTAAAGCCAGAATTAGGTACACTACAGTTTTCTTCAAAGCTTTCCAAGGCTTCAGGAAATGAAAAGCAGCAAAATTCTCATGGGGTCTCTTGTCTTTTTTGTGCAAGTACTCATGTTTTCTCCTGCTGTAGCTAAGTGCAGTGGGGAAGAGGCCTGCATCAGTAGTCCCATCCAACCAAAAATATACATGGAGAACAGCCTAAAACTCAAACTTCAAACTCAAAAGCAAGTTTTTCAGATATATCAAACACCTGTGATGGCTCAATGATATAGAGATATATGTATATACATTACCCAAGTACACAGAAATCCCAGTAATGCTTTGTGTCCCAGCGCTCCATACCCCATCTTAACGCAATGTATTTTTTTTAGTACTTTAAAATAAATCTCAAAAATTTTAATTCTTTATAATACAGTACAATACACTGAATAACAAACCCAACATAGGCTGGAAAACACAGAAAAGAACGAAAACCTCAGAGATACATCCTATGCTAAGTCCGTAGCACAGAAATAACCTTTCAGTATAAAAATCTGTTTCATGGCTATAATGGTGTAAAAAGTTAGGTTGTGGCTGGTGAAAAATAAGTAAATTGAAAAAAATATATGTGCCTTTGAGAACCAGATCCAATTACAGGAGATCCCTGGTTTTTATCAGTTAGGAAGATAACAGATGAGCAGGTTTTTTTCTCTAAGCACATTGAAAGCTGAAATAGAATTAACTTTCAAATTATAACACCAGACAATAGCATGGATTGGAAAACTTGTAGTACATAAGTCTACAGATGACATCCATCCATCCATACACACACTGCACTAAGTGTCAGATCTCCAGATGAAAAAAATCCAAACCCCTGACCTCTCCTCCCCCACAAGATACCTGAGAAATGGTACCCAGACTAATTGTGTATCAAGATATAGCTTCTCTCCAGGGTTACATCCCATCTCCAACCACAAAGGAAAACAGATCCCAAACATGAAAAAGATCTCAAGCTCACTTACCACACAGTTTGAGCAGGTGGTAGTACATTTCATCTCTATCACATTCAAACAGATTTCGAGTTACTTCTACCAACTGTTCCAAAACTTCCATCTTCAAAACGAAGGAAGAACACAGTTATACCTCAGCCAAAGAATTCTTTTTCTATATGCACGTGCACATACATGCTGTGTGCATTCAGCTAAAATAGTATTTCTGTTTAAGTATACATCAGCATTAAGTTCACTTCATCAACCTGTCACATGTCCTTTCACAAACATAAAAATCAAGCGAGAAAATACTTCAAAACAATTTTTCTTGGAATAACATGACAGTTCCATAGAACACATCATATGAGTCACATACCTGTTTACCTAATATACACTTTTTTGCAAACCACTGCAATCTTCCAGAGTGTGCTCTCAAGCCAGGAGTCTGTAAAATATTTCCACAAGAAATACATTACTGCACACAGAACATTCTAAGGGAAAATTAATGTAATACAGGTATTCATAACAAGAGTTCATAGCTTTTGTTTGTTTAAATGCAACTACAAACTCAAAAATAATCATGTTAAGTTGCATTTTTGAGACATAAAAATTGCAGTCATCTTATTCAAGACATTCTCCTTTTTGGTTGAACATTGTTGAAAGAGTTCATTCAAAACACACTTCAGATGAACTGAAACATTTAATAAATTCTATCACCACATCAATTGGGTATTATCGCTGCTACCTAGAGTAATCCTTTGTATTACTCATGGAAAAGAATTACACCAAATGTTTCCAAACTGTCTTCCCAATGAAATATTTGTATTCAGCACCACTGCAACTTAGCAGCTAGAAGACCATGCTTCTGAACTCTACCGTCAACTTTTGGTGATGCCAATATACTGTACAGATGCCAGGTACAGTAACTGTAGGGCAATTCCTACCCCAGAACAGAAGGCTCAAGACTAACTCTCAAGGCTAAGACACTTAAGGCTTGCCCTTAAGCGTGTGTACACCGAAGAACTGATGTGTAATTGTCAGTATGCCACAGTTCTTTCTGTTACTGACTTTCCCATTTTGTGAGCCTTTGCTTATTCATTGCTTTGTTGTTTCAAGCAGACTGCAGCTACACTATACACGTGCTCAAAGACAAGAATTCAATCCTTGAAACTCCATCTGGTGTAGAAAACCACATTGTGCCTTCCCAGCACTACATGCCATCATCAGAACAGTAGTCCCTCAACTTAAGTAAACTCTAAAATAAAGACAGGAAAGTCAAATTTTTTGAAGAGACATGACACACGTTCTACCTACTCATGTCCAACCTATCTAAAAAAGGTTACAGCAAAATGTGTGCAAGGCATCCATCATTTTTTACCTCTTGGCCTTCCCTCCCACAGATACTTGGACTTACTTGCTTTATACTATCTTGTCTTAGCACAAATATAATTTAGAGTGGACTCAGTTTTTTTATTTCAAGTGTCCAGATTCACATTAATATAGCTTCAAGTAATTCCACAGAAATGTCTGTTCACAGCTACAGAGAAACATGCTGTTTTGACTCTTGAAGGCTTTTACGTTTGAATAGTGTAAGAAAGCTCTACAGTTTAAATGTGAAATGCAACTTTAAAAATTTGAATGCCAGTTTGCACAAAAGACGCAGATTGAAAAAAATGTCAAAGTTTCAGTAGCAAAACAGTGGAAACAATTACTATTGGAAATGTAAATTTACCTTCTCTCTTTCAGACTCAGATAATTTCCTTCTCCCATATTCTCCAAGTGCAATATTACTACCCTTGTATCTCTCTGAAATAATTCAGCATACACCAGAAAACCAGCATGCAAAATTTCACTGAAAACTCTTAAGTTTTGCTAAATATATAGGAGACAGTGTTCCTCAGAGTAAATGTCCATATAATCCTACCAATCACTCAACCATACTATGAAGTCAACGTAAGGGTTTGCAAAAACCAGGATGCTAATCCCACGGCTCCTCAACACGAAGCATCTCTGTGTGTTTAGCTGTACGGTAAGAATAGTCTCAGCCCAGTAGGTTACAGAAAAATTGTGGCTTCCCACATATTCAAAGTGGTATATATAAACACAGCTTTCCAGGTACGTGCTTTTTTTCCCAATTAGTTGTTGGTTTGTTTGGGTTTTTCCCTCCCCACAGTTACTTATATTTATAGGTACCCGTTCAGTGCTTTTTTTAAGAGCTACCAAGCAGTTTCACATAAAATATGCTGAAAACTAAGTCAAGAATTAACAGCTTACACAACAGGCTCGTGATACACAACAAGCTCTTGAAAATGAAAAAAGAAAGAAGTATGTTGCCTGCATTTGTAACTAATCCTCTTTAGGACATGGTAAAATTCAAATGCTGAATTCACTTACAACTTTCAATATCACTGCTGATCCGAATGCCAATGAACTCAACAGCTCGAAAGCTACAAACTTTTTATAGTAAATCCTTTCCTGTTCAGAAATGATTGATGTGTCTGTCACTACAAGGACAGCTGAGTTATACAACAGATATCCTTGTGTTTCATTTTGAAATTGAGAAGTGTTTTCACATACTGCAGGTCTCAATCATCAAAAGAACATCTAGGTCAGATTAACTAAATCTCCAGGGCTTGCCTGATAGTCCATATTTGTAGCTTATCCCTTACAATCTTAGGGAATTTTAAACATTGCATTTAGCAGCAAGCAGTGCTTCTACAATACAGCAGACTAAAACAAAGAATAATAAAATGCAAGGAAAAAAGAAAAATTAATTAAGAAACTATAATTACTCTTCCAAATTCCCATTTACAATTTTGATCTTGCTTGTTTGAACAGACTAAAGGAAAAAAAAAATCTATATCGAGTCTTAGTGGTTTCTTTGTCTTGTTGGGGATTTTTTTGTTTGAGAGTCTCAAGCAATTCATCCAGCATATAAACCAAACACAGACGTCTGGCTTTTACATTAGTTTGAAATATAAAACAGTTGTACTGAAGCAAATTAAACCTTGTTATCCTCTCTGTAACAGTAACTACAGGAGAAAATAAAATGTCAGAAAACACAGTAATAGTTTCCTTTTAGAGCTCTTCCACTCTCCAACTACCTGAGGTACAGTGGATCACACTGGTTTTAGTAAGTTATTTCTCTTCTATCAGCTCTTCTGATTGGCCCTGAAACCCCTTCAGATTCATCACATTCAGAAGATCTTTTGGCAGTGGGTTGCCTCCACCACCTTCTGCAAGAACAACGAAAATACTACCACTTTTGATTGTTCTCAGCCTAACTTCTACTAGCTTCATTTAAAACCTCCAGATTTTGTATTAGAAGATGATATACAATAGATTTTTCTTTATTATCTCAATTTCATGCTGATTTAATGACTTGTATATAAAATAATTCCCTGTTTCTTCTCTAGGCTAAGTGGAATTCAGCTACTTCATCGTATCTTTTATAAAAATCAGCCCACAGTTTTGATCAAAACTTAGATGTGATGCCATTCTTGGGGTGTCCTATACAGGGCCAGGAGTGGGACTCAGTGATCCTGATGGGCTCCTTCCCACTCAGCATATTCTGTGATTCTATGACAATGACACTTAGTGCACACTTACACCCACACCAATTTACTCACTGATTGTACACCTTCACACACAGTAAGGAACACTAACTAGAAAGGGAAAAATATGCTGCATCTTTGGAAGAACTCTTGTCAAGCAGCACTCAAAAATCATGTAAATACAACAGTCCTAAAACACTGAAAGCATTTGATTTGTTCTCCTCCTTCTGAGAACCAGTCACTTCAGACAGGTGATTGAAGGGGTCCAATCGGCAGATTTTCTGTACCAGCATTTTCATTTGAGCTAATTTCTACAGCTGAAAGAAAACAGATTGTTTGGAAAAATACCTGTCAGGGAGGAATCTATTAGATGTTTTTTCCAGATTTTTAGATAATGATAGAAATATTCAAATTCTGTTTACAATAGTATGCTGTAACTGCTACAGCAAATGGAGCCATACGGGTTTTTTACTTTCAAAAAAGCTTTTCTAACAAAAAAGTTTAAAAAAATTACAGAAGACTTAGGAAAATATTTTACTCCTCTCCATTTGCCTAAACCTAACTTCTTCTCTTTAAACACAAAACTTACAGAGAAAACCCACAAAAGATAACATACAGACCAGAAGCCCTGAGTCCTGTTCAAAAAGATGACTTTCAGCAAACTTAAGAGTTGAGAACTGCCCCAAGACAGTGCCACTTTTGCTGGCTTAGGTTGCATCACTGCTTAAAAACCAGCAGCAGCATTTTCATTTGGCACATATGTGACATGAGATGGAGAGCTTCTGTTTTAACCTTCCAACACTGCATGTTCACAAATTACTACTGTGCGCTGTTTGGCAAAATAGTTCTTACATATACCAGTCAACTTACTCTAGCCTTTCATAACTTCACTGTGAATAACACATCAATTCTAACTATTTAAGTTTAACCCTGACCACCTGAAGTGATTTACATCTACTTCAAAGTTTCTGTATTTTCTTTGCAAAGATGAGTCTTTTCTTAGGGAAACAATTCTACTATAATCACTAATTCAAACATATTGGAAAGAAACAGCCGATTTTTATAAAAGCCATCCATGTTGCACTTCCTGATGGTATTCTTTGGAAGGATAGATCCATTCATTCCTCTCTTTGCAGCTGAAAAAGCCAGTAATAGTAAGAGACAGCTTATGCTGCTAAAGGAAGAAGAACATTTCATGAAGAGTTACATCAGCAGCAATAACAGACTTATGCTACCAGTACCAGAACCAGTTACTGAGATTTAGATGCCAAAGCAATGTCTTGCAGGAAAATGCGCCACTTCTCCAAGCAGACAGCCTTGGCCAGACAGCTATAAGAACTGATGTGTGTCATTCCTAACAGCTCTCTCCAACATAAGCATCAGGGAAAGCAGAACACTTGATGGGAAGGTCTTCATTTAAAGACGAATTTTTCTCTGATTGCACAAAAATGTCTACGAAAATCTCACGAATTCCATACAGCTTTAATGAAGCCTGGGATATTTTTGCATGGCAGGCTATTTGAACAAAGCTGTTTACAACATACACACTGGATGTTTTCCTAGAATCTTCTCCTAGGTGAAAACTTTCTGGCAGAAGTCCACAAGTAGGTGTAGACCTCTTAATGAGAACATATATAAAATTTCTGTACCCTACGTAGCCATCCTAGTCTAGTTATTGAATAAGATGATTAAAACTATTTTACACATCTATTATTTTTTCTCCTGCTAAATACTCCTTTACTTTCAAATAACAATGCATTAGTTTTTTTAAAAATATCAATTAATGCATTTACATTATTTTTAAAAATAATCTTACATCTCAAGTTCATATGTATGCAGGTATACCACTCTGCTGTATTTCTCCCACTATAGTCTTTATAGCAAAGTCCAAGTGAAGTATCATTGTCGAATATAGAGGAAAAAAAACCCTATTTTGAATATTGGTGCTGAACTTCTATGCAGCAGTCCAGAAGCCCACAAAACATCCAGCTTTAGAGATAAAGGGGTCTAAAAATAATCTGTGCATCAAAAAGCATATTTCCTGTTGCAATCATATCAACTGTCTAACAAAACATATCAGTGCTCCCCTAGCTCAGCTTTTCTTCAAGTCACTGTATTACCAGGATGACATTACAGCTATGGCTGCTTATGGCTGGTGATGGAGGCAGTACTTGTCCTACAAGTTCACTTTCTACTTTGAAAGAAGTTTAGTTCTCAAGGGTTTCAAAAATTGTTTCTTTGGTGATGGCACAGAAAGATACTCTCACTTACTTTACTCTTTCTAAACAAAAGAAAACGTTGCAAACTCTCTAAAGAACGAGTAATTTCTTTTCTTCTTCATAAGCAATTTTGCCCAGAAATAAGTATGACTAAACAAAATACAACTCCCATAATACTGAATTCTTTAAAGAGAAACTCAGCTAAAATATGTGGACTCTTGTTCAACTTTTTGGGCACGGGATAACTGTATGTAAGCTTGAAAACAATTATATCTGTACCTTCAATATGTGTCCTTTCCATGCTGACAGTGAGGGCAAGTACTGGAATGCAGTACTGGAGTATCGAACCTTAGGAGTTGCTCCACTGCAAGCCATGCCTTCAAAGCCTACTCAGCTATAATGTATTTGATATTTTATTTGCAGTAGCAGATACTTAATGAAAGACAAAGGGACACATGTCTACACATCTATCCTCACTAACTGCTCTCCTGAGACTGCTGAGAATTCAAGCTCACACTCTCCTTTCTGCCTATCCTACAGTCACGCAAGGTAGCAACCAGTCAACTTCTACTAGGTCAATTCTGATGTCAAAAGCAGCAGTAGTTCACAGAAAGAAAATACAAAGCTTACAGGCTCCACTGGGAAAGTTTGGTTTGTGGCTTTTTTCTTTGTAAGTATATATTTGCTTCAAAGCTTCCGTCAGTTTCACAGTTCACTGACTTTACCAACACAAGTATGTGTTGAGTAACTACTCATGATTTTATTTAATTCACTTGAAAGAGGAATATACGCTGCTTTATGTTAGGCAAACGTTAAGAAAAATGTCCGGTAACTTGATTATTTTCCAAAAATACTAAAATAAAAGTAGGACAGAGTTTTACAACTTTATCATTACTCAAGACAACTGAAACTGATATACGTTTAGTCACTACTGGAATATTCTACATTTACCAGTAAGTTTTCCAAGATAAATTATGCAGTGAAATATTACTACAAAATAAATTAGCAGACATTCACAACAATAATCACACTGGAATAAAAGGTGACAGAAAAAATACACAAAAACTTTGCTTAAAACAAAGTCCTCAAGATTATCCTAGACTCAGAGCAAAAATTTGCTGCTGGCCTTGTAATGTGGTTTTACATGAAAGACAAAAAAAGCATTATGAACCTCTTCCTCTAACACAGAGTCCCTGGAGCTAAGAAAAGACGCACAGATCTTGCCATAATCCCACATCTGAACACATTACCGTCTTCCTTTCTGGAAGGAATTCTTTCAGTAGTCATCTCCTTTACCAAATTTATTTGAAACATATCCCTTCCCTGTAAGAAGGGAATATTTAAGAACTTCTAAATAACATGCACTGAACTAGTAAGCACCCCTTTTTAAATTAACCCACATACATTGATGCATGGAAGGAAAATCCAAGTTGACTAATAACTAACTGCATCAGAGTCCACTTTCAGAAGGAGAAGTAATGATTTTATTGGACTAATAGGACTCAATAGTAATAATTTTAAAAATTAATCTTTTCTTATAATTATAGGGTTTGCATGCTTAAAAGCTCCTTCCCCTCCATCTCAGTTATATACCGTTACTCTAATAAAAGGTATTACACCCCCTATGAACTATTCCTAAATCTCAGACCACCATTATCTAATACAATCTTGTTCACAAACATTTAAATTTTGTTTTAATTATCACCACTCTTTTCTCAACAGGACCAGAAATAAGTCTTTGTTAATAAATTCAGACACTAGATATAATCATCACTAAAATTACACATAACCCATGCATCCCCCTTGTTCCCCAAACCCTGCTGTCACAAATCAAGAAAGCATCTTCTTCTCTTGGTAGTTCATCTCCAGCAAAAAAAATCAGCAGGACTCAATTTTATGATGCAGACTCTTAAAAAAAAGCAATCTGGTTGAAAGAAGGTTGTAATCTCTCAATATCATGTAGAAATATTCTCATTGTTTTTATGGCAGATTAAATCCAATGGCAACTGGTATCTTGAGGTCTGCTGACAGTGGAGGTCATAAGTCTTTGCTTAAATCTATTTACCTCCTAAATTAACTTGACATCTGTTGATAGATATATTCCTGTACACTAAACTCATCCAAACCAGTTTTTTTGTCAGGGCCCAGATTTCTGCAGCACATGCCTTTTCTTACATTTCTTCACAATGGAACACTGTTTAATAAACTATTTCACAACCATTTGTCCCTGAATTCTTCACACTAATGTCTGGAGATATGTGGGATATGGTATGATAAATTTAATCATTAAATACAAACAAGATATTTAGTATGAGAGTAGATGAAAATAGTACCACACTTGATTAAAATCTGGTTAAAAGAATTCTGAAGCCATGCACTATCCATGGCCATTTTCAAGGAAGGCTTCTCTAGTGGAAACAAAATACACAGGCAGAACTTGTACCAAAAAACCCTGCCACACAGTTCTGAGACTTTCCCTGTATACCAATCCTCTTTGCCTTCATTTCTAGCAAAACCAAAACCAGAGCAGAAATGAGAGCTTTTATTCTTTCACTGAAAGAGCAAATTAACAGCAGTTATTTTAACAGCTGATGTGATTTGATCTGGAAATATTTCAACAAGCATCTGTGAACAACATGAAGACAGTGGCCACTGCTACCAACTCCTACTTCCTATCAGAGGAGTCCATATCCTCCCATATGGACTCCCAACCAAAACTGCAAGTGACATGGTACCTTTCTGAACATGGTGCTTGTTTTGGTTTATTTAGGTAAGTATTTTGCTGTACAATGAGATGTCATTTAAGGTGCAATGATTTTATTGATGTAGTGCAGAAACAGTTTAACATCAGTTTAATGCCTTGCCTATTCAGTCACAGGAAAGAAGTGTTCATTTCTGCTTCCTGAAAACATGGTTCAGACTTCCAGTAAGCAGATTTATAGATTGGCTTTGCTTGACCCTCTGCTGCAGGACTGTTGAAGTACTGAATGAGACACAAATCTTTTCAGAAAAAGCCAAGAGTGGACATGGGCTGCATTACACACTGATTCAGTGGGTATTTAAACAGTTGCCTTCAGCATGAGTAAATGAAGGAAATAGGGTGAGTTTAGAAATATTCAACCATCATGAATGCAAAACAGCTGCCCAATCTTAAGCAAAGATTCAGAGATCACCAAAATATCAAATCCAACAAAAACGGCAGACAGCAACTATTTCAACTACTGTAAGTAGTGAAATCTGTAAACCTCCATGCAGTATGAAAACAGAGTAACAGGTGAAAAGAGGAATAAATAAATTCCTCCAGGGTGGTGTAACATTCCTTTTTTTCACTCCTACTCTTCTGGATGACCTTCCCATTAGTACAGATCTTAAGCATCTGCTTAATAAAGTGGCAATCAACATCTGAGTAAAAAAAAGGGACTTTTAACTGTCCAGTTAACAGGTAAGAAATTCAGAAATCTGGGGGACTAGGCTCTAAAATACTCTTTTACCATTTACATACCAGACTTAAAAGAACATAAGGCCAAACAATTCTAGATTCTCTCCACATAATTATGTAAGACCTCTCCAGGAGGAGATCTGATTAAATATTTTGAAATAGGAAAACATTTTACAGGATAGGTAAGGTAAGTATTTTTTAAGAAGGTGCTTTTTCCCTAATCCTATTTATTGAAAATTCCCATCCCTTTCTTTTAGCCTGCATTAGTTTTAATGTAGTTTAATTTAGTTAAAGGCAAAACATACTGACCTAATTTTCTTCCTTCTTTCTTTATGAAAAACAAAATTCAAGGACAAAAGGCAATTAAGCTGCCTTTTTAAGTAAGGGAAAAAATCCAAAGTCACCAGAGCTAGATTTGATGACACAGAAGTCATGCTGTGCCAATCCAAGGGAAAGCAAGCTAGTACGTGACCTTGCGGTCAGGGGCAAGAAGAGAGATGTGCCAACTTTGTTTTGACATGATCATCTTGAAGGACTCAAGACAAAAGCTAACTTATCAGTTGAGGTGCAATTAAGAAGACTAAATCATGTCTTGATGTACTACAGCACTCATTGGTAGAACTTGTTTTCAGTGCAAAGCAGAACAGCATCTACCAGCAAAACTGTGGGGGCTCAGGAACCTCCAGGCACAGCTAGAAGAAAACAGACTTACACTTTACAGACCAGCCAAGGCTACCTTATTTGGAGCTATTGTCTCCAGCCCGAGACTTTCAAGTGCTTAACAAGGCAGTTCAACAACACTGCAAACTGTTACCTCATCACACAAAGCCCATGATGCGACCCTCAGAAGCAGCATTTCCCCCACAGTCTTCTCAAACACAGCTTCTGTTCCAGTCAGCATCACTTCAGAAGAGACTCCCGCTACCAAACTACCACATGCTCCAGTCCAGCTGCTCTAGCATTGGTCAGACAAATACCTCGTCTCCTTGTATTTCTCTTTTGTTGCCTCTCACACTCTATTCTCCAATTAGTCTTGCTTTTATTCCACCAAGCAGATAAGGCCCAGAGCTTCCAGCTTGCTTGTTATATCCCATAACATGATCTTGCATCATATATGCATTCGCAACCCATTTGTGGCCAGATAATGTAACATACACAAGTCTGACCTCATTTTTAAAATCTCACTCAAATCTTACCCTTTGTCCTTTCCCAGTATTGTCACCCACTTTCATTTTACCCAAGACTTGAGATTTAAGAGTTATTCTTTCCTGGGACTTTCAGTTCCAAGTGTTTCAAAGCAGCAATTGTCACTAAGTTTCACATAAGCATCTAGTGTATCTCTGATTTCCAAAAATAATAAGAGCAAGCAGAGGCAGTGGTCTCCAATGTGTAAAAATCCCTCTAAAGCAACCATATCCTCCACAGTGTTCATGTCCTTAGCTCCTAAGGAGGGTTTTTTCCAGCTTTATTATTATCCTTTTAGATACTCTTTATTAATTCCATAGATGTTTTCAAAAACAAACAATATCACCAAAATTAATTGACCATCACAACTAGCAATATTTGATTAAAGTACATGCTAAAAGGTACATGCAACAGCATCTAAAAGAGAAAGCAGCACAAACTGATCTCCTTCACTGATTATTATTTCACAAGCAAGTAAGATAAAAAATAACCTGAGATGACCATCAGGAGAAGTAATTCAGTCACAAAACCCACTGGACTACAGAAAAGAATACACATATACTTCATTTTATATATACATATATATATATACACACACACACACCATTTCTCAGTATACTGATTAGGGATTTCACTTCCCAACAAATCAACAAGCAAACAGCAACTTGCTTATGTTTTAAAACAGTAGAAACAATTTTTTTCTTCTTTGGCAAAATATCAATTTTAAGGTTTCCGTCCCCCCCTTTTGGAAACCATTTCTTGGAAGTTACTTAACTTATTATGACATAACAAAAGCATACTTAAAATATTACGCACCATATAGTAATTGATTTTGTTTTTCCACTAATAAAATACATGCATACTATTTCTAGCTAAATTCCTCTACTCTTAAAAATTATGTAATTTAAACCAGCTCTTCCTCCACAGCATAAACAACGCTCTAATTCATAATTCATAGAAGTTAGATAAAAATACTTCAACTAGCATAAAAGGCAGGAAAATTTCCATTTAGTCTCCAGACATTTGGTGTTCAGATTTATGCCTAAGCATCTGTGGTTAGTAGTAACTTATGATCAATCATCAAATACTGAATATCTGCAGAGAGAATCTGGCATGTTTTAAGAAAATGACTAGAGTTTCAGAGCCCCAACAATTTGGTAACTTGCTTTTTATCCTATTCACGATTGCTGAGCTCCAGACACCAACACAAATTCTGAGAAATTAAACACCAGTATCAAAGAAAGAGCTGCTAAATCACATGATGTAATAGTTTTGTTCATTTAGCTTTAATTTTACTTCCAAATCTCAGCTTTCATACTTTTACCTCCTATATGCTTTAATCACTGTAAAAAGAACTCAACTCCTCAGTGTCATCTGCTGTCAGATATTGATATTTCTGTTCTTCTGAATTATAAAATTTGAGCCCCAAAACACCCTCTCAGAACAAAAATACCTATGTTTCAACACTGTGCTTGGCAATATCCACACACCCCACTGCAGGACAGTATTGTTTCATCACCGACAAACAAACAGATCTTCAGTTACGATTTTTTTAAATGCAAGAATTCCACTAGACAATTCAAGCAGGGATAGCTGGCATTTCAGATACTCTAAGGGGAACTAAGAGAAAAAGCATTCTTTGTCTAAGGAGGGAAAAACACCCCAAAATCAGGTTAGAGCTGTGTATGTGCATAACACAAAAATGTTGAAGACAGACTACTACTTTTTCTGCAAGATGCCTCCTCCCGTACATTACGTGGAAAACTTATGCAGCATTTTAAAAACATACAACTGTGTTAAGAAGAAAAAATAATCACAATCTGGGCAGACTCTGCAGCTGCCCCTTTGACTTATCAATTTCAGTAAGCACAATTTCAATCAAGTCTAGATAAAATATACTAATCCTAAATAGACCAAGTTTGTCACCTACCACTTCCTATAAGCTGCTTACTATCCTGAAAAAGGAAGAGAGAGAAGAAATGCTAAATTAAATGCCAAACAGTAGCAGACAGCGCTTGTTTGGCTGATTAACTTGTAGACAAGCATTACAAATAAATCTGAGCATGGTCTGCAGCAAATTAAATTCCAGTGCTTTTAAGAACAAAGAATTCCTTCGGAAAGAGGATTAGCAACTTTACACCCAGGAATGCCAGTTTAATTTAATTGTTCCACAATCCGATATTTAATATGCAAATATCATTTTGATATATGAGAGCAAATTTGAAAAAGTGAAGAAACAATTTCAATGTACAAGACGACTGTCTCTCTTCTGAACTGTAATTATACAAAAAAAAAGCCGGCCGAGGGGTTTTTATTACTGGGATTGCATTCTATTAATATGAATCAGAACAAGTCTAATTAAAGGTTAAAAACTTTAAATGTTTCTAATTAAGAGTCTAAATAGCTGCATGATTAGAGTACTGTAGTTAAAATCCCACCTCGATGACCTTCTTGGCCTCTTTGTATTTTCCTGTTTGCAAGAAGGCGAAGAAGAGATCATAAAGAGCCATCATGTCCCCATATTCTCTGCTTATAAAATCTGAAACTAAAGAGAGAATATAACTCATTAAGTTACTCAATCTAGTGAAGTATTTCAATATTTATGTCAGACATTTCTAATACTAATATTTTCCAAGCCTCATAAAAGGTAAGCTATAGGGGGATAAATATTGAAACAAACAGAATGATTCTAGCACATTACACAATTTATTGTAGCTTTGTGGTTGAGCATATTTTAAATGTTTTTCTGTTTATCTGCACTACATTTTGAACTACATTCAACAAAACAGACTACTGGCATGCTCTGCTCATAGAAAGTGAGGATATACGATTTGTGAACTGCCCAGCTATTTCAGAAACAGATGTATTGTTTTGTTATTGTGATGTGTTACTACTAATGTCTCTTAATAGTAACATACACAGCTAGAGTAAGTTTTAACACTAATCTTGGAGAGCTCAATGACGTATTATACAAACAGAGCTGTTCAATGTTTAAAATTACACTCAATTTTTCAATCTAAAGAATGCGGGCAGCATACTAGTACTTTAAAGTTAACACATATAAAGACAAACAACTTTTTTCTTTCAGTTGAAAGAAATGATATACAAATCCTGGAAGAAAACCCCCCAGAAAACACTTTATATTAGCAGACAGCATTTGATTACATGCTACTAACCCTTTTGCAGAAGATCAGCATCTCCTTTTTCTACCAGTTTACAGCAGATGCTATGAAGTTGAATAATTTTACCATACTTCTTGTAACAGCTGATTAAAGCTTCCAGAGCCGCAGCCATGTCATCCCTTGGGGAATAAAACAAAACAAGAATAAAAATACTCTGAGCAGGAGCAATGCATGCTGAAACCACTTTCATCTTGAAAATTTCACAGAAAATTCATTTAGCAGTCTACAGTCCAAGTTTCCCCCCTCAACTCTTACTCTTTTTGATTCCATGACCACTGTTCATCACAAATTAGCCATAGGTGTGAATGTTCCTCAGGATTAGATGCACTTAATTTTTGAGCAATGTTCTTAAGTTATACTATGTCCTATCTTGACAAACCCAAAATTCATGGAAAAAGCACTTAAGTGTTAAACAGCTTTATTTTTCTCATTTGTAAGTAACATCATATCCACTCTATCACCTCTATGTCTAGGTTTAGGCATTTCCAATTTTCAAGTTCTTCACAATTATTCCCCAATATTTTGTTTGAGTATAGATCACCAGAATTAAGAAAGATAACCACGGCTCATTATACTGGTTTTACACCTTAACAGAGTGCCTATAATCATCTGTTGATGTCCATTCCATCACAATGGAAGGGTTATAGTATTATTCCTTTCTGTATGAAAATCAGAATCCAATAGGTATCTCCTACTTTAAAATATACAATTTTTGCAGTTAATTCAACACTACAGTATGGTATCAAAATGTGTTTTATGCTGGCCTATCCATGTCACAGAGACACGGCACTAGTGTAAATCCACGTAGTAGTAAGTAAAGTAAGTGTGCAAGACAGCATTAAATGCATTTAGTCAGGAGCCCTTGAGCAGCAAGTTGAGTAACACAGACTATTTCCATTTCTGGTAACTCAAACCTTCGCTGAATTTTCCCCTTACGTATACGCTATTAACACATTCAGAAGTACACATAATCAAAATGCAAAACTGAAAAGCCATAAAAACAATCACAGTCACAACAAATACAAAATAACCTTCCATACTGTGTAACTAACGGTACTTAATCATCTGCTGCAGACCTTTTTATCGAAGAATTACAACCCAGTCTTGAAACAAACCCAAACAAAACAAAGCAAAACCACCAGAAACAACCAAGGACAACCAGAGAAACACTGGGAAAACAATATGTCAAGTTATTCTTTGAAGGGTAAGGTTTAAGCTGAAACAAACCGAGACCACACACACAAAATGTAAGGAGCCACACAGTAAGACTGCATTTTAGATTTCAAGAGCCTTATTTGATAAGAGTGATGTAAGTTACCAAAGGAAACAATTTTTTTTTTTTAAGATCACTTAACAACAGCAGCTGAAAGGCTGACTTAAAATGATTTCACGTTCCTGAAGCAACCTTATTGTTCATCAACAAAACCTTAACAAATCAAGATACTGCTGTTAAAACAAGCCCAATTCAGATGTCCTCTCCTCACACTGCATTTCTTGTGCAGCACAAATTTTGCTTTTTCAAAGAATGAACTATCTAAACTACTATGTACTACTATCATTATCTAGGTTAATATTTTTTAAATTTTTAACAGTAAAACACAGAAGAAGAATTAATTTTATTCAGTAATACTGGCATTCTTTAAAAGAATGTAAGATGATGGATTTCTACCTTATCCCCCTTACTGAGCCCTGTTTACAGTGCATCTTCTGGCACCCCATGGAGTCATTTGAATTTTTGTCATTTGGGGTGAAGACTAAATTACAGGTTAATTTCAAAACTGCAAGTAGATGTTGCAGGCTAGATTACTGTCATAAAAGCGAAATACTATGGTAGTTACCATAGTCAGATATAAAGATTTATATAATCAGTATTTTTCTCCTGCTTTAGATGCAAGTTCAGTTAACATCCAGAAAAAAACCAGTTTTACAGAAAACTACTCAATTTCTAAGGAGGAACAACAACATTTATACATTCAAATTAAAGTTTTCAGTGATAAATCTAGCTTTTCAGCTGATGCTCAAACAGCTATAGTATTGTCTCGGCTGTATTCCTAAAGGATTAAAGTGACTGTTTTTAGGTCAAAGCTATCAATAAATGAATGAATAATTGGAATGTCATTCAAGCAGCAGCAGTAACAGTTTTCTAGTCTCTACATGTATACTTCTGAAGGCATTAATAGTGCACACGCAGAGAAAAAAAGTCAGCTAAGACCTGAGACAAAAATTAATGGAAATATTGTACTTGTTACTGGGACTTACTGCTCAAAGGGACTGAGTGAATCTGCGTTTAAGGAGTTCTGGACCCGACACATTGATGTACAGCTACAACTGTTTTGAATCTACTGAAATCAGATATTGCATTCGATCAACCAACCAGTCATCCATAGTTTACTAGAGAATGGGGTTTACAAAACATACAAATGCTAAAACTGGCAAAGACAAATATAAAATAATAAAACACAGAGAAGTTCAGACTCGACAAAGAAATTGTTGGTAGCACTACTGCAAAGAAAAACTGATCAAGCTTATGCTTGTACTTGAGCTTCTATGATTTAACAATCTGCAGTATTTTTTAACTATCATAAACTGCAGTTAACTCCAAGTATGTACCAGCAGCTACTTTTGTAAGCAGTTTTTACAGTCCTTTTAGAAAATGAAAATAAGGAACTCACTATAGGCTTCAAATTTCAAGTAGAGGTATAACATTTTAATGTGTTTCTTATAACGATTGCAATAAAAAGAGCAGCACAAAAAAGAATTTCTACATTTTAAGAAAATGCTATTTAGACAATGATTTTAAACTAACAAACAGCTGTATAATTGAAAGTATTTGGGAGTCTTTCTGTAAGAAGTTATGCATATCAAACACCCTTTTATCCTCCTAAAGAATACTTACTACTCTAAGACATTAAAAGCCTCATCTAAAATTAATATTTAATTAATATGGTTCAACTCAAAAAGGAAAAAAAAGCCATATACTCATAGCCATATTGGAAAAATCAAATTTCAAGCATTAGTTTGGAATAAACAATACTTAAAGCGTGAACACAGACGATCCATGCTTCATTTTGAGTTGGTCAGATACTACAGCTTTAAGTGACTCAGAAATATTATCTGTTCAGGACGAAGACCAGTTCCACCTAAAGATTAGGCGTATTTCTCTGGCACTTTGAAAGTTCCTCTTTTATAAAAGAAGATACAGTATTATTTTGAATGACAGAAGGAGCCTCAGCCACGAGTATATTCTGCTTGGCCTAGAAGAGTCAGTCCTATTATGGCATTATTTTCCAGCTAAAGTGATGTTTGGGTTAACACACCAAGTTTTTTGATACTTTTGGTTCCTGTTTAGAATGGCTATGAAGGTAATTATGGGTCCAATCTTCCAAAATATTTGCGTGGGCAATTTTAATCACACAAAGCTATCTGAAGAGCCAAAATTACCCAGTTGTCCGAAGGTCGGCTGCACACACTCTCTATACCATGCCTGGATATTTCAGTCCCCCTCACTTTCAACAAGCCACTCCCCTCTTGCTTTAAGAATGCAGCACTAAATCTAACCTTTTTACTTGTAATAAACAACTTTCCCAACCAGAGAGTCTGCCTGATAAAAATAAGACTCCAAATATTGATTTTAATTGGAATGAAGTGCTGCAACATTATGCATAAAGCTTTAGTGAAGTGGCAATTTACCTAAGGGGTTTACTGATTGTAAAGCTCTCAAACCTGAAATCACTAGAGAGGTAGAAAGGAAAAAGGGACTCTCTGGGGTGTGGGTGGAGGGTAGCCTGGTAAAACAAATCCCTCTCTACAAATCTGAAGCAGATGTTAGCGTAGAGAGAAGTCAATTCAGCAAGGTACAATCAGCTTTACAAAAATTATTCTGTTAAAAGAGAACGGGCTCTTGAAAGAGCTAAATGCGCTTCTGTTCATTTGCTGTACTAAGGAATCTTCAAGGAGACTGGTGTTGCAATTACAACTAATCCTCCCCAAAAAATTAACTGTGTTGAAGGCTTTGTAATTTCCCTAGGTACAATTTAGCTGTCACTTACTTTAAAATTTACTCAAACATGCGTTCCGAACAGCACTAACTTCACATGTCAAGTGCTTTCCAGCCAATTGAGTCTAAACTGGAAGTCGGTGTTAAACAACTGAATGATTAGACAAGATAGCTCATTTCCCTGCTCTTTTGTTCAGAATAAAATGCCACATTTACATTATCAGACTCAACAGGATTTTCTGACAGAGGGAGAAAAAACCCTAGTGAACACTGTCCATAGCAAGCACATGAAGCCTGTCATTTACCAATCATCCTTCAAAAAGCAATAGCCATGAATGTAACTTAATTACGACCCAATGATCCTTGACGAAAAATCATCTTATCACTGTCCTGTCCCCATAGGGCAAATGAGACACTTTTGTCCTTTGGCACTGATGCTGCTAAATTCCTAATTGCAATAATGGAGTAAGAGAGCCAAATATCCCTAATTTCATTGCAACACGTAAGGAGTTTTAATACAATATCTGAAATAAAGCTGCTAAAAAAATTGGAAAAAGCACTCTTCCCACTACAGATACGTGTCCCCCACTAAAAATACCACTTAATTTACAAAGCTGCCTATTTTTAAAAGTGCACATAAAAGTCAAGTAACTTGTAAGTGCTACAGCATAATCTCAAAAAGAATCACAGGTGATTTTAACGCCAAGAAACCAACAGAAGGAAAATTGTCAAGGCACTGCATTCATGCTCTGTCTACTACATAAGAAACTAATCAAAATGGGTTTATATGAGATTAATGACAAATGAGCACATAACGCCCTACTGGACAACGCTGTATTAAAATGCACTACCCATTTTTAAAGAAAAACAATCCAACTATAGCCTTTGTGTCATTTAAGATACAGGCATTAACTGCTTGGGTTCCCTGTTAAAACTACCAAACATTTTACTCATATGGTCTGGAATATAATGCTTTCATAGTTTACTGCAAATTTTCTTCCTTCCATTTAAGAGTACTTCTTACATCAGGAATTAGTAAATTTCAGACATGGATTTTTTTGTTTGTTTGTTTCTTTTCTCAAAGGTGAGTTGGTAGAGAACTTAAGGCAAAACTACAATCCTTAAAAGTTTTACTAACTTTTACATGGTGTAGGTAACACAAGTTTTTCTAATTATTAGCAGCTGGAAGAACCAGCTCAAAAGCAAGACATATTTTAGGACGAAGTACAAGTTCTTTATATCCTTGCAGACTTTTGTCATACAATGCAAGGAAGGTTTATCACATTATATGACAGATCAAGACCATGTGGACTGTCTCAATTTTTAATGTGATATTCCCATCTTGAGAAACTGTTCAAGGTCAGAAATAAAAATCAAACAATTCAATGCAGGGGGGTAGTTCTCCTTACTCAGTGACAGAAAAACCACAAGGTACGTATGAGTTCTTTCTCTAGTTTATTCAGTCAAATGTTTCCCAGAACATTAAAGGCAAAATGTCCATCCCACTAGAATGCTGGCTTTTGTAAAGTTATGCTGTCCATCATCAACATTTGTTTCTTTTCCATGCTCTTTTCAAAACTTTTAACTTGCACTAGGACTTAATAAGAACTTAAGAATATTCAGGACTGGAAGAAAAGGGTAGATGAAAACATTTTATATCTCTAATTGTTGAAATCTTCAAAAGTGAACCACAGGTTCCTTTGCCAGCAATTTAAAAGTTGGAAATAAATTAAGAACGCAAAACATTAGTACAACCACTACTGTGGAACATTTAAAAATACCTCAGAGCTCATTTCAGAAACATGCTGATGACCTGCAGCAAAACAACATTTCAGCATGATACTTGAGCTGTAGGATGGCAAATAGTAAGCACTACTACTGAAAGAAATGATTAACACTTATTTCAGTTACTCCTAACTTTCTAAATACTCTTAGCATATCTAAGAAAAAACAATCAAACCCCAAACCACGGCACCTCCCTCTCACCAAACAACAAACACCCCATTGAAAATGCAGTTATTCCTCCTAAGCAAATGACACTTAAAATAACCTCCCAAATTCTGTCTACCATCAGAGAAGATGCAGTCTATCCACTCACAAGGTGGTAAAAAATCCATAAGAAATTGGCTTACTTTGTGTTTTACTTCTCTATATGAAATACATTAGCATCTCTGCAGGTGAGGACCAATGACTTCTAGCCATACAATTCCACATTCTGGAACTACTTTCTCCTTCATGAATCTATTCTCATCAAAAGTCCCTTGATTAATAAAAAAACTCCAACTTTTTATAAAGTTTTCCCAAAACCTTATAATCTAGAAAGTGCAGAATCAAATTAAAGTAACACTCATTACTGTCCCCCTTTTCACTTGCCCATGATCACACCTTTATCTACAGCATCATACACGATATCTCAAGTGAAAAGAGCCCAAGTAGCACCAGGTACAACTTGCATGTCAATGTGCATAAAGCAATTATGTAAAAGGCAGCTGCTCTTATTAGCGCTGCAAAGCATATCAGATATTTTTCTGACACATTAGTTACATATGATTGCAGTTAAATTACTTTCAGAAACGTGTGCCAGGCTTGTGATGCAGCCAAGGCAGAGTCACTGACTGAGAAGATGTACAATATATTCTTAACTGTTGACCACTTCCCTAAAATACTGTTTTTAAAAGAGAATGTACACGCATCTACCAAGAGTTACCTCTTTTCCAAGAATTTTCAATACAGAAATATTATACAGGCCCTGCAGACCCAGAATACCTACCTACAAGAACTAAAAATCCCTAAAAACCTATGATGTAAGTCACGGTTGGCTTACATGATACAAAGAAAATTTCACCGATTTCACAGGTATTATGTTTATGCCAATAACGTTTTGTTTACATGAACCAAATATCAAGAAACTGATTCATAAACTCCAGCTACAAGTGTTGAAAATCCAGGAACTACATAAGTGACACACAAAAGAATAATTCAAGGATTGTGCACATGGTAAAGGAAAAGGGATTCTCACCTCAATTTTAGTAAGAAGTTGCTATATAGTTCACACGTATGTTAATTCAAGTATCCTACACCTCATAATGAAAATTTATGCAAAGGAATAATGCACATGGAATTAAAGGCACCTCCTACCAGAAGGCCTGTACAAAATTCCTTTTCTCTAACAAACGGTATTAAAAGTATATATAGGCAAAACCCCTCAAACGTAACAGACCAGACAGCATTTTCTTTGCCTTTTAAATTCAGCAACATAGCAGCCTACTGGCAATGATATCAAATTATTTGAATTACATGAATTAAAAATACTTCAGTGTTCAACAACCGCCCTGCAACTCACCTGAGCTATATTGGAAAGCACAGCAAAATACTGCTGTTTTGATGTGAAAACACGTTCCACTTAACCACAAGAGCTGAGTCTGCACCTATCATCCTCTGAATAGCTATCTTGTCAAACAGACTTTAGAACAAATTCATAAGCATATTCCTACATATAGCCACTTCATCTCTGATGTGCCCATAAAACACAGCTGTTGTTCCCAGAGATCATGACATGATGTCTAGCTGACGAAAAGAGAATTCGCTAAATTAAGGAAACATATTTGTTCATTACTACTCCAAGATCACTTCAGTAATTGCACGTGCGTGAGCACTTCCAGACACGTACGCGCAGCTGTGAATTGCGTACGCAGGTCATAGAACACAAATAAATACCACTTGTTCCATCTGAAGCCCAAGCATAGCTTACTTTTCAAGGTGAACTGTAATCAGAGGGGCATGAAGGGCGGCAGTTTGCACCAACCCCAGGTTTGCAATGGTGTCGTGTAATCGATTCACTCTTTCAACTTCACCTCGCGTGGCAGCGGCATTAAGAATGCGGAGAAAAGATGCAACTGTTCTGCCTGAGATAGGAACATCCTTCTCTTTCATCTCCGTTAGAATGTTAATAGCATCTACAATGAAACAACACAAAAGACCCTTAGGTAATTTCATGTAGGGAAAACAAACTGCTATTAAAACGGCATTTCAAACCCAGCAGGAATGTAAATTCTGGTGTATAATGCCGATTTCAAGTTAATTACTACTTGCATTTCTAAACGAGACTACAATTATAAATCCACAATAGCATGGTTTTATCATTTTGCTGCAACTTTGACTACAAATTATAGATAGGAACTGTGTGCCCACTCTGCACCGCATAACCCTGTACAGGCTGCCCTATAGCTGCAAGAGTCTACTAAATGGATGCTTTTATCGTTCAATGCTAACATCTGCTAAATCACTCCATTGTTTCTTCAGCAGATGGCTTGTCACGAGGCCAGATAATAAAGATATGTTTACACTGTATATACAGCCAGACTAATGGTCTGATACCGATAGGGCCTGTTTGCTGTGTCGATACTAATTAGCCAAGGAGAGCCAATGAAAGCCTTCTAACAGACTGCATGTTAAAACATTAGGTTCATTAAGCTTCATTAGTAAGGCGGAAACAAACATTTTTGTATATGGAATGAGTGCATTTTTATAATGTTCTTAATTATTGCATAGATGGAATGTCTTGACCACTTTATGTTTGGCTACATTTCTGAATTATTTTATTTTCTGAGGGACATTTATGGTCTTAAAAGCAAGCTCATATTTTCAAGCTGCTTAATGTAGAGGTGGACATGATCTGATTTATTATGATTTGGACAACATCAGCTTTGTTTATTATTCTTCTAACAGTAAGCTTAATAAGAGGCCAAGACAAATTTCAAAGGAAGATCTTACATGAAAAACACTGTATTGGCTTTTTTTTTCTATTTTACAGCGTTATAAATAAAACCATTACATTTTGCCTTAGACCATGATTTTTAGTGTTAGTGTAGTTGTAACTCTATAAAATCATAGAATTAATTCAATATTCAGAATCACCTTTTAAAGCTAATGATAGTCTAGAGTTCTTTTTAAAGATCAACCAGAACATGTAAACCACAGAATTGTATTAGACTAAATTACAAAAAATGAAAGAGCTAACAGCTTAATGCAAACATCTAGAAATATGAAATAGCCAGTCTGCAGAATACTCATTAAAAAGCCAAAATTTCCAGGAAGTTTACAGATTGAATATAAAATTCAATAGCAAACACAAGAAAGAACAGAAATAGAAAAATACACACTTTATGAAAAGTTAAATTATTTTTTTGCAGTACTTGGCTCTTATGAGAAGGTTATTTTTATAGGTTTTATGTTCAGCCTTCAGACCTTCTTAAGCAAAAACAAAGCCATTAGTCTAGGCACATACGCAATTTGTGCCATAAGTCATGATCTTCAAACTCAATCCAAACAGCAATGCTAATAAAAACTAGCTGCAGAAATGCAAAAGCACTGAGCTGTGCAAATGTAAATGACAAGCTTGCCAATCCATTAAAACTAATGGCCTGCACTGTCCAAGCATCTCTGGTTGAATTCACATGCAAATTTGTATGCAAAATGTTCAAGCACTTTTCAGGACATGATATACCATTAATATCAACTCACATTTTTATTCCTGAGGCAAGATACCTTTATTATAGTAGAAAAACACAACGAAAGCAAATGGATTACCTTCTAGTCTACCATGCTTTTCTAAGACTTCTACCAGCGCTACGTACTTTCCACTGTCAAGAGCAACAGGTGAATTCCTAGGGAAGCTGGAAATTAAAGCATTAAGAATTTTATCAACAAAGGCTCATATTTTATAGCTTCAGCTTAAAGATTTATTTTTCTAAGTACATAACACAACCACAGCACTAAGAGCAAAAAAATGATAGTGAGTCTTAAAGCAAAAATCTGATAGATTTGAAAAGATGCATCATTAGAACATGATTTAAAAACAGAATCCACACACCTTCCCACCCTCAAAAGCCAAAGGTTATGTTTCAGAGAAAAAGTCAGATGGTTTAATTAATTATTGGGTAGTTATTGCATAAAATAGGGCATTTTTCAGAAGCCTGAGAAGAAAACAGTGCAGATGACCAGAACAGGCTGTAAATCTCTTTGACAGAGAGGTTGAAGCTATACACCTAAGTTAAAAGCCACTATTTTGAAGTTCCTGCTATGCGTTGTTTCTTTTCTCTGGAAGTACTAAAAGTTAATTCCTCCACTGCTGTTTCTTTGTGTAACAATCCAAAGAGACACCTCTTTGCAATATGAGGCTATGCTTGAGGCAGATTAGTAAAAACGCGTTACCGCAGTGAAACTCCAGCAGAAGACTGAATTTCACTTCCTGCAAGTTCACTCCGGAGACTGCAAGAGCAGAAGTGCAGCCAAAGCCAATACATAACCCTTACTGGTAGAGTGGCAAAATTCCATCATTTCACATCGTTTCTAACACTAGCAGGGTGTAATGAGCACCTGCCTGCACCCCTTTTGTAAACCCTAAGCAAGTACTACATGGGGGTATGTGAGAGAGAGAACCTGAAAGACACACAACTTGTTTTCGATTCACTATAGCATCAGACCAAAAGGAGCCTTTCGAGGGAAAAAGCAAAGGGGCAAAGAGAAGGATCATCTGTAAGAATTTGATCCAGGCTAAGTCATGCATGGCATGTTTTAGCTGAGAGCTAACTTTTACAGCCACTACACAAAGAACTAAACATAAAAATTTAAAACAATGCTTGTTGACAGACTTCAAGCAATGCTACTCAAACACTGCTATTCTAAAAACAATATAGGTATCCTGCCTCTAAATACATCTTAGGTGCTTTGTAATGCACAATACAGGTACCTATCTTCAACTGTAAATTAAGCCAAAATTCAATTTAGACACTATGCATGTTTAAAATAAAAATAAAACACACCAAGCAATCTGCCCTTTTCAAAATAAAAATTAAAAGAAATTACTGACCACACAAAGTAGCTGCTTCTAACGTTCAATTACACAAAGCAAATTTTTTGTTTCCAAAAACCACACCCATGACTGTTTTAAATGCACATACATTGTTGGGGAAAACTAATTAAAAATGGATGAGGGGGTTAATACTCAACCTACTTAATTCAACAAGGTCTGTGTATCAGCATAAATCTCTGTGACATGTTTCAGTGCCGGTGTACTTACACTTTTTCTTTCAGGTTCATTGCCTCTTCTACATTATCATGTCGACAGCACAAATTTATTAAGGCTGCATAGCCACCGACAACCATGTCCGGTTCGTATTTGGCTTTCACTTCAAGGGCTTTTTGCATATTCTAAAAAAGGAACAAAGCAAAGATGTGAACTAGAGGAAAAGTCAATCTGACATTATGAATCTTATACATTCAGCGTGCAGTTACATGACTGCTTTAGTGCTTTTAGTAGGGTAGGATCACATACGGAAGCACACTGCTGTAATGCTTTAGCACATTTTAAGAGTGAAAGCTGTTTTGCAAACATTCTTTTTGTAGAACACCTTTCATATTAATTTGAGAATAGATTTCTGAACAAATTTTCTTGCTTTGTATTTATATTTCTTGCATTTTTTAATGTAAGAGACTTCTTTCATTTTAATCCCAAGAGGACAAACATGATTAACCCATATTCTAAAACAATTCTTATTATTTGGAATTCATAATCCTTTTCACCTGGTTCCAAACACCTAACAAAACTACTTTCTAAAGAATAAGAAACTACTTAATAATTCCATAGAAAGCATATTTTTCTCTAAGTTCTTATTCATGTATTTGACCGCTTTGAATTTGCGATCGTGTTTGCATCAAGGCTTATTCCATACGCCAAAGTGTAGAGATGCACAGCTGAGATACACAACTCTTTCTAAACTGTGTTCGTAGCAACAGAGAATGTTGTGCTATCATCTGCACAACTGTTACTGCTCCTATATACCCAGCTTTATAAAGCAGGCAGGATCACACTGAACAAGCAAGCGAACAGAAGTGTGGTGATACCCCACAAATTACAGACACACACTAAATGAATGTAAACTGCAGCTGGACGCCTGCCGAATGAAGGCAAGAGACCCTTTATCTCAGAAGAGCTTTCCTCCTGCAGGAAAATGGAATTTCAATCCCTGCATTAACAACCTAGTAATATTTGAATTGCAAATGACTAGTGCATGTATCAGTTGCTTGACAATCTAGATATAAGAGACCGGAGCCATGGCTTGAAAGGACATTTGGCATGTATGATAAACCTATCACAGCTGTTACTATCATTCACTTTGCAGATTATTGTAAACAAACTTCAGCAACCCCAAAACATGCCATTCAAGGTGTTGCTGAAATTAGTTAACCTTTTGATTTAATTGCTTTTTGCACTTATGTTTGATTTATAAGCATCAAACCATGAAACCTGAAGCACTGCACTTGTCTTTGCTTAACTATGTCTTTCCATAACACAGTCATTTATGTCCCTTTAAAAATATAGCTGTGTTTCCAATTATCTCTGCATTGCTTACGATACCTCTTCTTCACAAAGAGCAAGTATGAGTTGTTTCAAGACGTCTGTAATAGGCTGGTTTTCAGCTTTTCGCTTTTCTAGTTTCTTCTCCAAAGCAGACACGTCAGATTTAGCACTCTAAATGGAGGTAACAGAAAGAATGTCAATTGCAAAAACACCCTTCCCTGAACAACTTGTCGGATCACTTTAATAAAAGACAGACAAAATAATTCTCTTCTTTCATACTCCAAGAAATTTTTAATCATTTAAGGTGCTTTTATCTGTTTAAATAGTACCTACTAATTGAAGACTTGAGTCAGAATACAGTAAAAAAACCCCAACATTAAGTCACATATCTACAAAGGTCAACATTACTATTTCTCTCGCACTCAGTCCTTTATGTTCAGGGAAGTAGGGAATAGAAGCCTGTTTCTTTTTCCATCTCCACTTTGCTCAGATCAGAAATATAAAGTCTTGACACTCAACCATTAGAAGCAGTATGGATTTATATGGCTCCTGCCACTCAAGTGGATCACTGTAATTTACAAACTCACACCACTACTGTTAACTAACTAGAACTTTCAAAGAAAGGATCTACCAGACAGGGAAACTGAGGCATGAAACCTCAGCCAACTCCAGGGTCAAGTATCAGGTCTATGTGAAAATCTGGACAGCCTCTACTCCTACTCCAGAAAGTAACCTCTGAACTTCAAATGGTAGATTTAAATAATGTTAATATACTTCCATGACCTGAAAGCTAGTGATTACACTTCATCTAAACGGCATATCCAAACAGTGCTATTACAGTAAGAACAAGCTTAGCTATCTGTGAATTTACTTACTTCTGGAATGTTGTCTGTAGACAGGGGTTTTTTCTGACACAGTAACCTTGCATCCTGAAATTCAGTAAGACAAAAATATCACTGATCTTCCCGAAAGTTCAGTCTCTAAGCAAGCGTATCATACTAAAAAGGTTCAAGGTAATTATATAATAGCAATGGAAAAAAAAGCCGTGTTCTGCAGCGTTATTACACTGACTTGAAACAGCACTTATTAAATGCATCCCTTTCACGTTAGAAATGAAACCAACTACAGCAGTGAAGAATCACAAAGGTTAAAAGGCTTACATATAGTCACTGCATGAAGATATTTATTTTGCAAAGGAGTATATATTCAGAGATTTTTTTAGATTCAAAGTAATTGCTATAGAACCACAGACCTTAATTAATTCAGGAACTTGAGAGGAGTCCAGCAGTCTGCAAATGCCGCTGTAGTGGCTTGTAGGGATAACTACATTCTGTATCAAGAGGTGGGGAAAAAAATTATATGAGTTTTGAAACACACCAAACTGAAATTTGTCTAACAGAAATTATCTCAGACGTAATTCAAGTCTCCAGCTCTTGCATGTCATTGAGAAGTGGTCTGGTTGTACTTAAAAGCAGCAATTTCAAACCTAATAGATACATGTCAGGCAGGACAGGCATTATGTAGCAAAAAATGAAATGGTACCATCTTCTTCAGCTGATGGAAGTATTGTCTCAAACGCTCCTCCTTGGCCTGTACCTCTGAGTCACTCATGCTGTCAATCAAGTGATAAAGAAAATAGCCAACAGCTTCTGTGGAAAAAAACAAGAGAAAGCATTCCACTAAAATTACCGAGACTGTCATGTTATCAAGATTAATTTATAAGAAATCATTTTGGTGTGAGATGTCACCCTGATGAGAGGCTCTGAAATGGCAACAATGATCACTGAGGCATAGAGATTATGTGGTTTGGGAGCACATATCTAACTGGTGAGTGAAAGGAATATTAATTATTTTCAGACCTAGTGACAGCTTTTCAGTACAGAATCTTACTTCAATCTATTTTTTTCCACTACTGTGTGACAGAAGTGGTACTGCCCAAGGCCTTCCCCCCCTTTCCTGCCTGCTACCCCAAATAGTTGCCACAAATATTTTGTCATTGCTCAAAAGAAAAAACAGATTTCCAGCACTTTGCATATTTATTCTGTACATTTTACCCATTATATTCCATTACCAAGCTACATTAAGTATTGTAATATTAATATAACAGCATACAAAATTATTTTAACCGTTCGAGCAAGTAACACTGCAGAAACTGCCTATTAGCCAATGAAAGTCAAGATGAACAGATTTAACTAAATTATGCTAAGTTTCTTATCTAGGCAGGACAAAATTATGTGGGGTCCTGCAGCTCTTCCCAGAACAGGAACATCAAGTATTGTCCTCTCAAAGGTTAGCTGTCCCCATACCTCCTTGCCCCTGTGGCTCTGAAAGGAGGGGAAAAAAAACAAACCTTTTTTAAAAAAACACATTAAACATAAATGTATACTTATTTCAAGGTAGAAAACTTGGGATATTAAGTATGACTTTGTCCCACAAAACCAGTATCTGTACTACTAAAGGTAAAAGTAGGTTGAAAAAAAGGTTATTGGGGGGGTTTTTTAAAGTATTTAAGCACTGATACTGTATTCCCTCTAAATCTCTGTTTTGATCTATAAATTTAGAAAAATAAATCATTATCAGCAAGATTTGTTTATAATTCTAAAAAAGAAAAAATCTCATGGATCTCACAGAATATGCTCTGATTATTGGAATCAGGATTTTACCCAACATGTTTTCAAATTTCACTTTCAAAAAGAAGCAATCAGTGTTTACTGTTGTAATCCCTCAAACCCATCATTACACAGAAGAACGGATTTGTGGATAAGTTACAATCATAGAAATTGAAACTCTACCAGTTGGTCCTGGAGGCGTCAGGCAATAACGTTCATCCTTGTACAACAGTTCTGTTATCTGGTAAGACAGAATAATCGTACATTGCAGCCAAAAGAAGCAAGCAAGGACAAACAGTATCTGAAATTGAATTCTCAAAATAATAAAGCATCTCTCTGTTAAAGTATTATTCTTTACCACATCACAGTCATTCCCTTAGAAACACAAAGAGGTTTTTTGATAAATAATAGGGTTTTCTTGAACAAATATTGCAAACAGAAATGCTTTCTGAGGTATAGCATTAAGACAGAGAGCTCTCTAGTATTCTGTTTATATATCATTCTACAGGAAGTTAGCTATCCTAAGACACTGCTTAAAGCGTGTCACTCCTGAAGATGCTACAATTATGTTCCAATTTACCAAAAGGCTGAAATTGTCCTAAAAAGCTTCTTATTTTTTATATCTGAAAGAAGCAAGTACAAAAAAATAATAAAGGAACAACACTTATCACACTCTGCTAGAATTAAGGTAGCTAGGACAGCTAGTTGTAAATAAGCTGTTGTAAGTAAGTGCAATTTTGAATGACAAAACATGCATTCATAAAAATTAATTACATTCAACTACATTTAGCACTTGTTTGATCCATCATGCAAATCAAAGAAATATATAGATTTTACTTCCTCTAAAAAAAAAAGCATTTACCCCAAAACCCCCACATCTTACTTACAAATGCTTTAACCTAAACAACATCACTTTAAAAATCATTTAACTGTTCTTAAGGAAATTAAATAATTTTTAATGATTAAATCTTCAGTTAAAAACTGAATTTGTGTTTCAAGAATTTATGTTTTATCTCCTATGATGCTAGAATGCATTCTCAAAATCAGGAGATACATTCTCACTGCCAAAGAGCTGTGTTTTAAGTAATGACAAAAAAAAAAAGGAACCCTCACCTTCAATTGTTACTGAAAATTGATAAAGACAGAAAATACCAAATGTGCAGCTGAATATCTTATCTATTACTTTTCTACCAACACCCTGGACACTGTTCATAGTTAAACTACAGCTTCTTTTCTGCCCTTTTCCTCTCATCTTCCTATGACAAATCAATACACACTGCAATAAAATCTAAGGAAGTCATGACAGTTCTTTTGAATCAAATATCAGTGTACTAAAAGGGATGAATAACAGAAAAAAGTGTAATATTATCTCTGTTTCTAGGTGTCTATTTTTCAAGTTAGCATTTCTTCATTGTGATGAAGAGCAGAACTAACTCTAGATATTACTTTGTATGCAGACCACCATTACTTCAGATCTCCGTCCTTCAAAATTATTTTCATAATGGGACCAATAAGGGACCTCCTCTTTTTTCCTTCCCTGCTCTCCCTTTTTTTTTAAATGCAAAAAAGGAAGGAGAGAGGCAGCAGACAAAAACATCCTCTCAGCAGAATCTTCACATAACAGAAAAAGGTAAAACAGTAAAATGCTAGAAAAATCCTGCTCTGATTTTATGCAAATCATTGATCAGTGACTTCCCAAAACTCAATTTCCATTTCATTCCAAGACTTCTTTGCGAAATCTAAAATGTACTTTAATTAATCAGCAGTTACAGTACTGAAGAATAACAACAAAAAGCACAGTGCATCCCTTCCAAAATTCTGAAATCACATCCAAAGGAGTATGTGCCAACATCTCCTTTATTCTAATGCTGTGCAAAATGTAATGACCAAGTTACCTTGCAGTGTCCGCCTAATGTAGCCCTAACATAGGGTCCACAATTTGATCAGTAATTTCCCTATGAGTTCATCAGTTAATTTCTTTTATCTGGCTTTGACTGCAATGCTTTAACATGCAACAGAAACTCTGAAAAACTATGTCTGCCTTACTAATGTATTAGCACCAGTGTGAGGACAGGAAGAAAGTTTAGGAGGGCAGGAAAATTAATTGATACCAAATGGCACAACCATGGCAGACCTAGTTCTAGAAGATACAACCACCTGCAGCTGTAACTACAGTGATCTAAAAACTGCAATAGAATAAGCTCAATGACGTGGTAACGCCACAGTTGATTTTTCACAATTTCACTTAACTGTCCAATTTGAAAACTCAGTTTGATACACTTGTCCCATCTACCACTGACAGTAGTTTTACTCAAATTAATCAGGTCTACAATTTTCAGTCTCAGAATTCAGATTTACAATAATGTATCATAAACATGCAATGCCTAAAGAAGCGTGATTTTATTTGCAGTTTTAGCTCTGCTTACCTTGCTCCATAGATGTACATCATCTGAGCTGAAGAGGGCAGCAAAGGATAACAAATTAAAAACAACAAAATCATTTTTTTTTACTCTTGCAGCTTTCTTTGAAACAACACAGAACATTAACACGGAGGATCTTCGGAGAACGAAATTAAAATACAGTAATTGCCACATAGTGTTTAAACTAATTTTGTACAGAATAGCTTTAGGACTTTTTACAATACTCAATATGGTCATAATTTCTGCTAAAAAACTTCAAATAATGCCAGACTGCAAATAAATCACTTACAATTAGAAAGTGTTTTAGTTTTGGTCTTGGTTCAATTTTTGAACATATCCTAATTGCATTTTTTTGTTTTATACTCTATTTAGCATTTCAAGAAAATTAGCTTCACCCAAACAAGCTGCACTTTACGTAGAAAACACTTGATACATGGAATTTGCCAGGAAAAAAAAATCTAACTCTCCTGTGCATTAAACTTTCAATACACCAAGATAACTACAGGCAGCTATTAATGCATTTATACTATGCAAAAAAAGAAAGTAATCCAATCTCTTAAGGTATAATGTTCATTATAGTGAGAGAAGCACATAGTATTTTAAAAAGTAGAAAACAAAACACAGAATTTCTCCCCTCAGAGATTGAAACAGAACTTGAGGAAGAACACCTCTCTGTACATCATGGGGTTACAATCAAAAATCATGTCAATCAGTTCACTAAAGTATAAAACCCCTGACATCTTAATGTAAACCAGTTGTCTCAAGAATTAAAAACCTGATGTTTTCTTGTAATTAACAGAACTTCAAAATTCTCATTAGAAGCTATAACTTTTCAAGAACTGTAACTTTTCAACAACTATAAAACAATATTAACATAGGCAAGGGTAAGAGAACAAAAACCTATGAGACAATTTTATCTTCCTGTAATTCTCATTGGAGGAAAATAAGATGTCAGGATGAACAGATGCACAAAAGTTTGAACGCATTCACAGAAATTTAGGATTTTATTAAGGAAGTTCAAGTCTACGAAATATTTGTTCTTTCTGTTCGACTGCCACTTATATTTGAAAATGAGTCAAATGCAGGTCCACACAGAGGGAAGAGAAAATGCCATCTGTGAGGTTAGTTAAGCTTTGTTGGGTGAACTCACTCTGCCACTGACAGGATGACAATGAACTGCAGATATCAAATGCATCAATTTCCTAAAGTACTTGACTCTGAAATAGTAATGGTACATCAGGCAAATAGAATGGGAATACTTTGAAGCAGTTACTGGAGAAGAGCAGTTTCAACAGAAATCCATAAACTAGCCTGCCACAGACATTGTTCACGCGTCCCTGGCATCCCTACCCTGTACTTTTGTACTCCAGTTCTGAACTTTGTTCATTTGAACACTCAAGACCTGCATTTAGCCATAAAATTTTGCTGTGGTCTTTTACAAAACCTACAAATATTCTTTCTTCTCTTCTATCATACCCTCAAGTTTCAGGCTCAGGCTGTTCTGGCCATTAAGTTTAAAACAGAAAAGGCAACATGAGTGGGTATGCTTTCAGAAATAATGTCAGGGTAAAATCTGAGCACAGGCGACCTTGAACACAGTGTCTGACCAGGCAGTAAGAAAGGCAAAAAAAAAGAATAATGTAAGACAGATAAAGAAAACTTATGCCACACTTAAAAGTGGCAAGGAAAGCTGAAGTAAAAAGCAAAAAAAATCACCACCCCATCCCCCCAAAAATCACATCAAAAGACCCCAAACCTTGATTTCCATAAGAATTCTGACTTTTTAGCCCAGATGTCCAATAACTGTTATAATCAGAACAGCAGGAACTGTTCCCACTTTGAGGAGGGTAACTGTTTCACTTGAGCAGACTATAATTTTTAGCAACTACTTTGCTAGCAAGATGATGAATATTTAAAGATACTTTAAATCACATTCTGCACACCTGCACAGTTCCCCAGTGGCAGGGATATCTCAGGCTAGCTTTGGTTGTGTGTGGTAAATATTGGCATGGTTTCCTTTCTAGTTGAAGTCCTACTTCCGCTGAATATTTATCTATACTTACAGAGAGAAAATGTATTTAGAAAATCAGTTACATTAATAAATACATCTGAAACAGATGATTCTGGGGCTGACTATTTAAAGGAACAGCAATATACTCCTAACTGGATCTGAAACAATGCACTTATCCCTTGGATGCCAAGGCCAGCTAGGGCCTAGCCAACAAACCAGATTTCAACACTGGTTTGCCTTTTGTCCTCCTTTTCCCATGATATAACAGGACCAGCTAAACAGAACATGCAATTTACCAGGAAGTTTTTTGGTCATATTCACCTGTTATGTTTTACTAATATCCAACCCAAATGCAGCTCTGATTCACACTCATTACAAAATGCCAGGAAATAACAAAATCAGCCTTCAAACCCTGGTTCTGAGCAATACTAGGTGACTTCTCTTGTTCCCGGTGGTGTAGGCATGCTGAAAAACCCCCTATCATTCCAAGGCCTAAGAATTTGACTGGGACAAGCAGTGCATGACAGAAGTGCTTGCTAATTCACATATACTTGCATAAGCTTAAGACAGCCTTGCAAATTCACAAGGAACCTTCCTTGCAGAAGGGAACCATATGATTGAATATGAAGTCAAAAAGTCAAAATACAAAAGTCAAAGTCAAAATAGAATGTAGCTCAGAGCTAGGAGTTACATGTGAGTGAGTGTTCTGGAGCCATATTAACCCAGAGGGCACAGAAAGTTAGCAGACGCAGCACAATATGCCAGGCTCCTACTGGTATTTCGTCGTCATCAAGCACCCGATTACTTTACTGGTTAACAGTGATCATCTTTAGGGAAATTTTACAGTAGCATAGCTGTTTATAAAAAAAGGGAATAAAGATAAACCCCCAAATGTTTACTACCATAAGCTGACATACTGGCAAATAGCACAGAACGAAGAATAATGAAATTCTTTTTCATCTGCTATATATAATGTTTCAAGGGTATGCTCACATATAGCAAAGGCAAGGAAAATGAGGAAAGCAGGGAGGAACAACATTAACTCCCATTAGACGTGAAATGCTGCTTCTAAAACATGGAGCAGGGGGCAAAAGACTGGACAGACTTGTGCTCAACAAGACAAAAAAGAGAGGGAACTTATGTTACATAGGAAAAAAAAGGTGTTCATATAACAACCTTACCTTTTAAAACCCCAAATGAGGCTGTTTCTAAACAGACGATTATCAATGGCAGGTGTGTTTGCTGAAGACACTGTAAATGAAAGCAATATTTCTCAAGCCATTGTCAAAAAATCCGTGAACTGCAACAACTCGGCAAATCATGTAAATAGACCAGCACTTGAAAAGCTATTTTGATAGTTTACTAAATGCTGACAAACATTTATAAACCAAGATTTAAAATATCAAAATGTTTGAAACAGTTCTGGTTTAATCAGCTCAAAATCTGATCCATTTCAAAAGCAATCAAATATTCAGAGAGTGAGAAGTTTTCCTTCTACATTGCCTTTAATGTCAACAGTTAATAAATTAGCTCTTCATACAAATTATTAATTGCATAAAGCACCTTTATCTGTAAGAAAGTAGAAGACCAATTCCAAAAAGCAAAGCAAACCTCGAACAATACTAAGAAAACGTGAGATACTAGTATTAGTTCTGGAACAAAAAAAGATCCACTGAAGGCAAATGGTTTGCTAATTGTTTCAGACTGAACACCTGCCTTAAAATAGCTTTTGAATTTTTGATGTTTATTTTTTAAATAATAATAAAAAGAAAATTTTTAAAATCCAAGAAAAAATCAATGGCACAACACTTTATGAAGTGTTTGCTTCTGCTAATATAAATTCTCTCACAGGAAAGAAAAAGTAGCTCCATCTAAAGAGTTATCCACTGAATTAAATTAAATCTAAGGGGGAAAAAAAGGAGACAAATATACAGTTCTATATGTTGTTATATACAATAATATTTGAACACAAAGGAAAGTACAAAATCACTTAAAATTACATGTCCCTGAGAGGTCATTTACAGATATGCTTCATGTCCTCATCTTTACATCATTTCTTGACTAAATATTCCATAGCTTTCTACCTTCTTCCTGTAGAATTGCTGTCTCTCATTCCAGCACTGTAGACCAGCAAAAAAATACAGCAGTGGGTGCATTTATGTCCTGTATGGAGTTATCATCATCTCACTTCAGCTTCACAATGGAATTAACTACTGTAAAAACCCGACCGCACAGGGCCCTTTCAGCAAGGGCTGCAATATGGTAGAAGATAACCAAAATAAAAACACAGCTCTAAAGGAACCTGGGAAGTCAAAGGCAAGAACATGCTAAGAGCAAACCCTTAGTCTAACTCCAGTTTTAAATGCTGGAACATTTCTTTTTGTTTGAAAATCTCAGGTAAAGTTGGTCTCAAGACACCCTCACTACAAATTCTCCTCCAGCAGTATATTAAACTTTTTGCTCATAAAAAGACGAGCAGAAAAGCATGTTAGTATGCTCAGCTGCTGCTGACAATCGGCAACCTGGTTTCCTTAGCAACAAACAAGTCTGAGAAAATCAAGGGGCTGACAATGAAGTGGAATGGAACGGCATGATAAAGGGAAAAAGCGGCTCTCATGTACGCTGCCTTATGTGCCCAGATTCCTCAGCTGATGCTTCGGAGTTTTCATCTTGTCAGTAGCAGAAATCTATACATTATAAGGCATAAGAAGCTGAATCAATACACCTAGATAGCAGCCCGCATTAATAACCAACCTTTGCCTCCTCTGACTACACTGATGAGACAATCTCAAACTATTTTCCATACTGCATCTATTTTCCCCACTTTGTAATACTGCAAAAGGAGACAAGTCAAAAAGAAGAAAAAAAATCAGCTGTTTAATATCTGTGCCTTATCATCACATAGGTGCTAATTAGATTTACTAGCATTCATTTCAGCTTGGTAAACTATTCACGGAGTAGCTTCCTTTAAAGCTCAAGTTCAAAGAAATTTGATATGTCTCCATGAATTATTAACCCTGGTCTTTATAAAGAGAAATACCACTACAAGATTTAAACTCGCAGACAATGGCTAAATAATATACTATGTAATACTAATTTTGTGACAGTAAGACAGAATTCAACTTACTCCATGTGCCTGTGTCGCATTTTTGATATATACATTTACTATATACCAGGCATACATGTATTTGTGTCTAACAACACATTAAAACCAGCCTGTTTCAGTTAACCAGAATGAATGGAGGGGTCTACATTTTCATGGAGAAAACAACCACCAAACTATTTCACATTCCAGAAGAGATTTCACTGCTGTTAATAAACAGTTCTCCTTTGAAAAAAAAAAGTCAAATTTTTTTTTTTAGGTACTTCATATTTTTTAGGGTCAACTGTCTGGTTTATGTTTTTGTTGGTTTGTTTTGTTTTAATAAAATCAAACAAAGTATTGGCAGAACGTAAGGTGAATCTTGAAGATTCATTAATTGATAAGTCTCCAATACCACAATCAAATCACTGATTAGTAACTACTCAATTTTCTCATCTGCAACACAAGAGCTTCCCACAGTCATGGTATATAGACTACTTATTTCTGTATTTGTTAAATAAAACAGTTAATATCAAGTGCAGCAAGCAACTGCTTAACCTTTTCCCTGAGCTTTGGACTAATAAAACTGTTGTTTACAAAGAGATGTTTTTGTATCAGATTTAGCCCAAGTTTAGGTATTTTATTAATACCTCAGTATATCAGGAATATAAAAACTATTTATTCACATTTTGAAGATAATCACATATTCCTATTCAACCAAGCAAATTATCCCATCTCATACATTCAGCCAATGACACAAATTAATATTTGCAAGCACTGAGCATCAGGACAGTCTTTGGAGAAAACTCTTAAACATGCTACAACTCAATGCCTAATTAACCAATCACAACTCTACACAACTACCATGACCAAGAGATCAGCAGAACACCCTCGGGTTAATGTCAGTGACCATCAGATCTTTAAAGTTGGCTCTTTCATGAGTAACTCTGTAGTACTTCAGAGCTGTATCATTCCTCGCTTTCTGCAGTCATTGATGCTGCAAACAAAAGCAATCCCAGCACCAACCACCTCACAGGCGTTGTGAAAAACAGAGTCCTTGCTTAAGCACTCTAAGTACGAGAGTGTCACATTCCTGTCACCATCATGGTAAAGCTGTTATTTGCAAATAACCTGTATGTAAATCTTATGGCCAGGTTCAATACCAGAGAAGAATTAAACTACAATTTATGGTTCAGAACTGGTAGCTTCAATCTGACAAGTCATCATCGAAGATCTCACACGATGAGCACTTTGCTCAAGTTCCCCACATATGTTGAAACCTCATGTATTAATACAAGTAAATCTCTTAGCCTACAACCAATCCACACAATCACCAAATACACAGTAACAAGCAACACGAAAAATACTCACTTATAGAAAGAACTCTGTCCAGTCTCCCCCGTACTGCCTCGCTTCTCAATTTTGCTACATAGAACCCAACACTCTCAAACAGGCAGCCATTTTCCTAGAGAAAAAGCAAGCAACCATGGAACTTCACACCGAGAAGACCTCCTGATATTTCCTATTTTTCAACACTTTCTTCCCAAAGGTAGCTGCTGAGAACATAGAAGGTGCTCTACAGAAGTCTATATGGCAGCCAAATGAGTTGCTACCTAGCAAAAATTTTTTGTATTGAAATCAACTGCAAGAGACAAAGTTATGAAAGGCAGAAAGACTGGTACACACGAATTTGGTCTCCAATTCTCAATTTTTTAGTGAGCAAAAAAAAAAAACTATTCACCAGAAACAATTGTAGTACTTCCAGTCCCCAGTAAAAAAAAAAAAAAANTCATACATTTACATTTCCAGTTCAGGAAACAAAAAGCTACTAGGTCTGGAGCAAAATACCTTGGTTAGCTCTGAAGAAGAAAAAAGCAGTAGGAAGAAGACATGATAAACAAACAATCACTGCAATGACTGTTTGAAAAATATTCTAAATATTCTGAACAGGCTTTATCATGTTTAACAGGCTTTTTACCAGGTTCATGTTTGGAGCAGTACTAGGATCTAAAGCCCTCACAGAGAACATAATATAAGAAGCCTTGTAATAGTCATTTTTACAAATTTTACATGTAAACTCACCTTCAGCTGGGCATGGGCAGTTTCAGTATCAGCAAAGTTTTTGAAAACATAGTCTGTATATGTTTCTGCATCAAGGTCCACCCCCAATTTGTGCATCAATTTGAGAACCTCAAAGATACCTATCAAGACAAAATTAATTAGGCTAAGCATTCAGAAAAATGAAAAATTGAGAATCAGCATGTAAAAATAAATGCTGCTTTACAAAAAAAGGAACTGTCTCCTCAACTTCTCTCCTTGAAATTGCCAAGAAAAATCCTGCATTTCTATTCTAGGTATTAATATAATTCTTAACTGTGAAACTTAAAAAAGATTTACAAAACTTCATATTCTGTGCCGTACTATAAAAACCATGAAAATTCAGTTTGAAAATTGCTATTATACAAAATTATTTTCTAACACAGTAAATATACGAGTTAGTCATGTTTGCAGAACATCTTACAGAGTTATGTATCAAAATGTCCATATTCTTGTGCATAAAAAGGAAATCTGAAACTTGATGTAAAGTACATAAACTCAAGATACAAACACATTCTTCAACACATCATACACTCTTAGTTTTTTTCCCAGTATCCAACTCTGATTAGCATTAGTGTTCAAACTTTTCTCTGGACCTGTTTAAGAGTACTAATACGTTAGTAATCAAATTGGGTGATTACTCTACAACACATCAGCTTCAAACTGGAAGTTCAGGAAAAGCCTGGAGTCTCCCAAGCCCAGTGAAACTACATTGCAACTTTTACAGGGTTCACATCACCTCACACAACTAGACTGTGCATCACTTCTGTACAGTCACATTTGGAGACCAGATACCAAATATTAATAGTCCAGCAACTAGAGTGCAGTTTTACAGTATATGTCATTCTTTTTAATTGCTGACACTCTTCTGATCTGCAGGAATTTCTTACAGTAACCTTAGCTACCAAACTCTGAACCCCTGTCAAAATCAATACAGGTACAATCATTTTTTGCTGGTCTAAAAATGATTTGTCAGTTGCTGCAGGACACCAGTACCAAACAACATATGTTTTTTTCAACTTGCATTTCATACTTATTACTTTAAAAATGTCCAAAGTCCCTGTCTTTGCCCTGGAGTGCCACCTATGGAAAAGTGACACTTCCATGAATATTTTATGCAGTGCACTATGGTGCAAATAATCAAATGTGAATTCCCTTTGAGCACTTGAAAATACATGCAGGCAAGTCACACTAGATTAAAGTCGCATCATCTGTTCGAGTTTGCCTTAAACAAAACTCTGATTTTTGGACCAAAATCCGCAAAAATATGAATAAGGAATTAATTACACTAAGTCTTTCTTCATACCTTTCAAATGTTGACAGCTAGTTTCTATTTCATGTTTTCAACATCCCAGAAAATATATTAAGTCCTCTTATGCTGAAACCCTTTCAAAAATAACTATACAACTAAAAAGTTGGAAGACCAAGAACTAGATCCCATAGTGAATAAGGTGTGGTGCACTCAGGAGGTTTGAGCCCAAGCCTGTGTGCAGAAGAGTGCAGAAAACAAGCTTGTTAAGCATCCCTAGCTCCCATCAGCAGACTAGGGCACATTTCCTGAGCAGGAAAGGGCAGGTGTGAGGAACAGAACACCAGCACAACAGCAAGATGCAGATACCACAACCACACTGCACCAAAGTAATTGCACAGCCAAAGTAATCACAAGCTTGAAAGGCAAATGTGTGCGGCAGCATTTTTTTTTTTTTTAAGGTGGCTGATGTACAATTTTGAGGGCAACAGAAGACTAATGAAACCAACACAGAGTCCTACAGCTTTGAATACATTTCCTACCTCACCAAAAGCAGAACTACTTTATAGTCAAATAAACATCTTTCACAATACTAAGCAATGAAACATTTCCATGTCAGTTAAAAAGATTTGAGCGTTATGTATGTGGATTTCTATAAATTCTTTACTTCTCATACTGGAAAATGCACTGACCTCTTCTCTCTCTCCCAACCAAAAACAGAGTAAAAAAGAAAGGCACAAAAGTGCAGTCATGCTCACGCAGAACACTGGTCTCACAAACTTTTTTGAGAAGACTCCCCCCAAATATACATATATACTGATTTAGAAATTATTCCCATGTATAGAACTGTACTGATATATTGTGGGCATTATCAAACATACGCAAAAATACAGAGCCAAAAAGGCTAAAATATTTATTTGCTAACAGCCCACTCACAACCCAATAGATTGTCTCGCACACTCCCCTCTGGAGACCACTGATCCAGAAGACTGGGCATGACTAAAACCCTCAGTAAAGTCTTTTGGTCATCTCCCTGCTTGATCAAGAACAGGCTTTTTGAGATCCTAGGCTAACATATGTAAGTACACAGGAGCTGAGTATACAAAATCAAATAATTGAGTAGAAAGAAGGCAGAAATAGGAAACAAAACAGAAGTCAAACAACTTTTTGTCAATACTGAAAACAGCACTCAAACACCACAACAGAACAGATTCCAAACCCAAATCAGTATATTGAAGAACAAATCTGGGAGAAATTAACTATGAGGTGGTCATAGTATTTATATGGTAGAGCAGCTCTTCAAAAACTGAAAAGCGAGGCATTTCAGTATACCATTCATTTCCTAAGGTTCTCACAGTTAAGTCATGCCTACTCCCTACAGCAGTCCCATGAGAACAAAGGGAATTTCTAAGGCAGTTATGTACAGTTCTACACGTGCAAGGGAAGTTAAATTTGGCTTTAAGCAGCTTTCTGAGGAAACAAAAACCTGAAATTTCAGTTCAAATGATGCCTTAACTTTTAGCTTTCATATTTTCCAGATTCTGTACTGCATTGGTATATAACTCTGAACTTCATATCAAGTGTCAGCAAGTTCTCTTCACAGTATAGTTAGACAAAACAATCCTCTTACAGCCCGAGAATCAAGGACATCTGAAGCTGCAGCTTCAGGCCCAGAAATTATAAACAAGAGTGAATTGAGGAGAGCAATCTGGGAGGATGGGACTTCATAACCTGAAGCTATTAACTGGTAAATTAACCCCAATATGTCAATGGACCAAAACTTACAGAGGTGTGAAAACGTGTGACCTGCCATACATCTTGGGTGGAGCCTCAGCCAGCCTCTTGTACTGCCCAAGGTGTATCCTTTGAAGGCCTTTAATAAATTCCCACTTTATTCCTTTATCACTGTCTAGCCTCTGCTCTAGGCAGCCTCTCAAGACATCGCAAAAAGTAAGGTCACATTCAGGAACGCAGAGTATTTAACTTATTTTTGCTGTGCAGGTAATTTCAGATCCCCTCAGAATGTTCTTTGCCAGAGAAGTCTGTCTATAAAACAGGATTTCTAGGAGTAACTTTGTGAAATCACCACCCTTATTCCCCTCTGGATCCAGACTCTTATTTTCCAAAGTAAAATCTGACATACCATTCACTAACCATGGCTTCTGTATGTAACAACAGTTCATAGAATAGCTCTGCAACAGTAGAGCCCAAAAGCAAAATACACACCTGTAAAAAGTATTTTTAAAAACTGTGATCATTCAAAGGCAAAGGGAGCTAAAAAATATTTAGGAATAATCCTAAGTTGAACATTTCTGCTTATTTGCACTAGGCCCTCCTATGACTCTCAGCGCCAGTAACAGATCCACTGCACAAGGATCTTTTAAACTCTCCAAGCACTTTTCATTCCTAAAAGCCTAATAAATACTAAGGAAATAAGTATTTATCAACATATGTAACGGATGCACATAAAGGCAATGCCCTACATGAAATTAGCTGCTTGTGTAAAATGACTGAAAAGAACTCTTTCCTATCTCAGAGTGGTTAAAGGGTATTTAAAAATGACCTCATTTAGTTTCAGACCTCCTAGCCACCACTTCACTGCAACTTTTCTTTCAAACACAATTCCGTAATACAGAAATTACAGAATTTTCTTTGATATCCAGTGTCAGATTTTGCTGTAATATACGTTAGAGAAATATGTAATTAAACACTGCTATTTGTTATTTAGTTGTTTGGGTCAGACTATATGTACTGATTCAGACATTTGTACACTGCAGTTCTAGATAGCTTGTTGCTTTTATTCTGTTTATTCTGATTGTTTAGTCCAGTCTATATCCTATCATACTTTTAATAGTTTTCCCTCAAAGTTCTCTTCCGTTACCAGCCTTGCCTATACCAAGACACAAAACTACACACATTAGGCTGGGAATTACTACTCTGTGGAGAAATTAATTACCTTATTTTTGGTTTGAGATATGATACTTCGTCTATACTTCTGTTCACATTACTTTTTTCTCCTAGAAAGCACCATCCTATTTATTCACTATCTGCTGTCACCCTTAGGTTCTCACTGCAGCATGACTGTTTGCTCTATTATTCCTGTGGAACAATTCCAGGCTGAATGAGGTTCCCCCCCGATTTACCTTTCTTCAAGTGTATTAGTTGTATTTTTAGGTAGTGGAACTAATTTATTCTTTTTTTTTGTTGTTATTAACTCAGAAAAAATTGAATGCAAGCTTACATAAAGGAAGAAGACAACTTTTCTCACTATTCAGCAAGAATAGTTACACTGGTTCTCCATTATAGAAGCAACAGAGCAGTTATCTCCTTACCTCATATATTTTAAGAATTGCAAAATCACTGACTTGTGTAGGCATGTACATGCTTCCACTTGACAATACAAACTTGGACAGTGAGTAGCAGGCTGGAGAAATGAGCTGGCAAATTCACAGCATTATCTTACAGCTATACAGAAGTATGTGTATGCCATACCTTTGCAGACAGAAAAAGGCTCTATGGAGAATGGCTAAAAATGCTGGAATTGAGGGGTCCTTCATCAGTTCTTGCTTCTCGATTTGCTTACATGACTTCCAGCAGCAACTACAGTTGCCAAAAGCACAGTTCATTTCTACAGTAGGGAGTCCAAATTAAGGCAACCTCTGGTCTTGACAAAGACCAAAAGAAGTACAAAAGCCTAAGTTTCTCTTGAAACTTAAATACTATTTTGAGAGCCAAGTCTAAATCTAAAAATACTTCCAACATCTCTCAGAACCGTGTTAGTGAGGTGAAATTTTTCATGGAGTAGAAGAAAGCAGCTTTTTTTCAGTAGGCAGCATCCACACAGGAAAGTGTGACACTGATTTCCATTTACTTCTTCTTGGCAACACTGTGTTTCAAGTAAGTCACAGAGGAGCCAAATAAAACAACATTGCCAGACTTTTAAAATATCAGAGAACTTCCAAGATTTGAAAACGTGGGGGAAGATAAACTTGGGTCGTAGTCTAGCAGGAACAGAGCCTAAGGAGTTAATAAAAACTGAATATTGTTTTCACAAAGGCTTTTTGAAAAAGACTTGAGACATTTTTATAGCCAGAAACAATTAGGGAATACTTGTTTCAGCATTTCTTCCAAACTGGAATGTGACTGTATATTTAAGATAAAATTGCGATATGGAAGAGTCTGCTAAAAGCACTTTTTTTTTGTTTGTGCATTTTGTTTGTCACCCAGTGTCACACTAACAACTCTGCATCTCATTCTAAAGCACATTATACTGTGAGATAAGATGAAAAAGACAGTTTTTTGTTTCCCCAAGGGGGAAGTACTTCTGTTAAAAGCATCTTTTTACAATACCATTCTTTCTGAATTACCAATAACGCAAACCAAAGAATTAGATACTGTACTCTAAAATTTAATATTTGTTCAATTCTTATTCATATCCTGTAGACATCCCCATGTGTAACAGGGGAAAGTATGCTAAATGCTTAAACCTACTTAAGAATCCCAAAGATTGAGCATTTTTGTCCTTCAATCAGTATGCTGTCAGGTCAGGCTCACACATTCAGCGACAGAAGTTCTCCTGCAGTTTCTATGATTGTAACAAAACTCACGTTCGGCTCATCAGGCAAATAATAAGCAGCTGGCTTGAATAAAGGACTGGGTTTGCAGTCCAATGGACCTTTAGTAACATAACCTTACTTTTAAATTCTTCACTTGGATTGCAGTTTCTTCCAGAGTAAACTGTAAATTGAAATGAGTAGCATAAGGAACACTGGAATGCAGAAAGAATGTGAAGAGTTAAAAAAATAACTAAACACATCTTTCTATGTCAAGCGAGACTTGAAATTTGTAGAACTGTATCACAATCAAGTAAGAAAAGAGGTCTTAAAAAAGTCTTTTTGAAGGAAAAATTGTTTGAAACGGGCTTCATTTAATTTCTGAAGAATCTCATAGCAGTAAGATTTGTGCACTAGGTCTGCAAAACTGCCACAGGAGCATTTATCAGACAACTCACCTTTAAGATTATTCTCTTTCTCGTATGCAACTAGCAGCGGCCAGCAATAATGAGGTCTGAGTGGCAAGCCTTCCTCCTTCATCATCTTCATCACATCAATGGCCAAGTCTGAAAACATTCACAAAACAATTAAACAGTGACCAAGTACTCCAAAGAGCACAAGTAAAATAACTAAACAAGTAGACTACCTGATTTGTTGGTCTCCAAAGCACAACGCAGGATAAATGGTAACGGTGCCGAGTGCATCTTCGCTTCTTTTAATTCATTACAGAATTGCTTCAGCTTGCTCACAGGCTGCACACAATTTCAAAAATTAATTAAATTTAGTTTCTCAAATTGTTAAGAATGTCAGATTCTTCTAGTTTAGAAAATGGATATTACACAAGTCAAACAGGATTCCTCTGTGAATTTTAATTTACTACTCAAGTTAATACAAAATAATAAAATCCTTCTTTTCCTCTTGAAGAACTGTGCAACAACTCACCATTTTCAATCTTCACAGTTGCATTAAGCTAAATCAAAATACTGTTATTACTAGATTAAGAAAAAAAGTCTTACTATTCTGCTTACCAGATCTCTATTTACACAATGTTGCAAGAAGAAGCTACCTTGGTCCATATCTTCACGTGATAAATGACTTAAAGACTTCAAAATGCTGAAGCTGATATCTTCAAAGCCATGAGTTATCAGAGTCAAACACAGGTTCATTACATCTAGCAAGTGAAAAACAGAGAAGAACAATTATTAACAAAGTACACACAACTTTTTCACCTTAAGCTAATAAAATTAGTGAAAGCTAGAAAAGTAAATGTTTTACAAGTACCATTAATATACTTCTAAACAAGATTCACAACCCAAATTTGAGACTACCTGTTCCAGAATTATTTATATTTATCAATTAAATTTACTTTTCCCATAAGAAGACTAGGCCAAAAATTACAGAAGTATCACCACTGCAGCAAGCGAGAAGGAAAAGGAAAAGAGAAATTCATTTCTAAACACGACAAAAAAAGAAAAAAATGGATGACGTACAGTTAATAATAATCAATCAGAATAAACACACTGGGATCCAGAAGTGACTTTGAAGGTAAGTAGTAAAAAACTATATTCACTACTTAGTATCCCTTTTTTACGGCAGCCATGAAGAGCTCTCACAACAGGAATCTGAATGGTGATATTTGAAGAAAGGACTCCACACGTGCTGTTTTCTTATAAAAGCTTAATGAATTTTAGAATTTTTAAAGATTAATTTTTGTATGCAAATTATTAAAGCTGTTTCATATTTAGATTTTATAAAACAGAACCTAAAACACACACACACACACACATAAATTAGTCCACAAACTAATGGCAAAAAAATTCCTTTCCCCCAGTATTCAAGACAAAACTACAAAATTGCCTATTTTTGGAGAAAGGGGAAAAAACAACAAAACCCAAGAAAACCCAACACAAAACAAAACAAACAAAAAAAACCCCTAAAACAACAACAACAACAACAACAAAAAACCCAGACAAAAGAAGAAAAGGAAAAAAGTGTTCACCCTGCTGTAGGAACACACCTGGAATTAATTCCCTTTCAAATCTTATTCGTCCTCGAATAGCCTCGATGTGCTGTGGAAAACCAGCCTTGGCAAGGCTAAAAATCACCTGCATCAAAACCCTGTCCATAAGGTACCCTTCAGTCTTCTCAACCTGGTCTAGAGTCTGTAAAAACAAAATAAATTCAACTTGAATCAACTCCAAAATGACTCAAATCAGAACATTTTTTAAATCAAAACAAAACAAACATAAACACCTTGGGTTTCTTTCTTTTTTAAAATCCATAGATTTAGATTTAGAGAGAAAAAATACACTAGAAATATTAAGAAGGACTCAGACATCTTTAGACTGAAAAAAAAGAAAAGGGGACACCTAAAAGGGTTATAACATAAAGTTTCTTTCTAATATCTAATAATACATGAAAACACCAGAGGTATTCTCACTGTGAGATGACTTTCAAAATAAATTACTTTGTAAAGGGAAGAATGATTAATCAAACATTTTGTCACAGTTTGGAAGAATGTTGGTTGATGACTATTTGTTTAAGTCACAGAAGAAAATTGTGTTTCCAATACCCTCTTCCTTGATTTGGTCCTCTACATCTGATTAATCTCCTGATACATCTTAAGAAAATTGAAATGAGAAATTGCTTTGTGAGTATTTCTTTGATTTAAAAAAAAAGTAAGAGAGAATACTTGAAAAAATTCAGCTACACGAAGGGCTGTAAGGAAGCCTCATCTTACAAATACCTAAGTTGTTCGTATGAATTCTCAAAAAAAAAAAAAACAAACCAGTTTTTCTGGAAAGATCCTGTGGTTTCAATGGCCAAAGGCTGGCTCAACAGGAGCAGAATAACCAAGGTTTACTTTTTATTTTCATAAATAAATACACAGAGATCTAACAGGCACTGTCTTTAAAAAAACCCCTAAATTATAAAATCACTCACAGACATATCTATCTTCCCAGACTGAAATGCCACTATCAAAAGACAAGTATTTTTCAGAAATTATGCCATTGCTTTCAGTTACCCAGCTATTCAATTGCAATAAAAAAAAAATTGTTAATTACTTCGAAGTAGGAGGAAACCAATTATAAAATTCTTTCTTATTCCTCCTGCCCGGACAGAAAGCATTGCAAAGTTATACTGAACAAAAGATCAAACAAGTTGTATTTCAATTCAAATTTGCAGTACCTTTTTGATGCTATCAGCATCACCCTTTTCAGCGTACACATTCAGCAGTGATAAATAGGTGTCTGGACCCGGTTCAACACCAGCCATCCTCATCACTGAAAGGATGTTTTCTGCACTCTTCATATCTCTAAAAGAATTCAAAGCAAGACCTTCAGTAGATTTAATCATAATGATGTTTATTGAGACTTCTACATTTCCTCACTAAATTAATTAGAATTGGAAACAAAGACTGCAACCAGCTTAGAGAAACTTATTTTAACTAAGCAAATCCTGAAAGGTGAAAAGTGCAAATCTTTTTAATAATTGTATTACTTAAAATACTCTTTCAATTTTAACAGATGATAAAGTTCAGAAATAAGTGCAGCAAATTTCTTCTCAAACACTACAGAAGTACAGTAATTTATCTTGCAATACAAGATTTTCAGACACGAGAAAATCTACTTCCTTTGTTAAATAGCTTTTTTGCTTCATAAATGTACAGTCTTCTACACATTATTATTCAAAACCATCACACTTCTGCAGCGTGTAATTTTTTCTGTACGGTATCACTTTATATTTTAGTGAACCTAACAGTAAACAAAAGGATTAAAAGGTGTTAAGCATTACCCTGATCTTGCGTGTCCTTTCACAAGGCTACTGAATACTGCCTCAGTGATGGGGAGATCTTTGTTCTTCATAAATCCAAGAATCTGACTGCAAAATATAAAACAATTTGTATTTGCTAGTTTGGAACATGCAGACACTACAGTGGGGCTGGTTTTTTTTTTTATTTTAATCTTCCTTTCACTTATTTCTTATGCCCCTCAATCACACCATTACAGCTTAACCTCGCTAAAATTGTTAGAGAGATACCCAGCAAGTCCTGTGTAACAACAGAAACAGCCAGAATTATTACTATCTGCTCCTTAGCCCACTTTATTCGCAAATGCCTTTCCCAGTAGCCATTTTCTTACAAAGGCAGTAAGCCTTCATAACCTCACACTTTCTCCTGACAGCTCTAGAAATGACAAAAACAAGTTATTTTCTGAGCAATGTGAATGCAACTTGATTTGAACACACTGGTCTGTCACTTATTTTTATTTCGTTTGTGCTGGTTTCAGCAGTCTCAAGGAAATTGCTCTTCATTGCTTGGTTAAAATATACTTATATAAAACCCTTCTTGGCTTTGCTCAATTTCTATAAATTTCACAGAAATCAGTTTTATCATCAATGGTATGGAATATGAGAAACAGATTTTGTGGAAATCCCTCTAAACATAAATGCAAAAGAATACCTTGCTCCTTCAATGTCACCCTCATTGCAATAAGCAGCAATCAACCTTTGGTATGTAACCTACAGAAAACAAAAAGGGGAAGTTAATTATTTCCATTCAATAAATGGAGACTACGATTAAGAATGAAGAGCCTGTAACAGGGTACCTACTCGATTGGGCGGCACATTAGCTTCCTCCATCCTGGCCAAGAATTCTGTCGGAGAAAACTTGTGCTCATTCTGAATATACACTTTAAGCAAAGCATTGTAATGGCTTGTATCGTACACAGCACCTAAGGAAATATTTCAATCACAGTCAATGTACATTCTCTAAATTCAACATAGTTTCATGGCTTTCTCAGGTAACTAATTTCATGGCAATTTTACTCTGTATGAACTTAGGAGCCAGCTTCCTTTTATTCACCTTTGAAGTATCAGAGATTTATTTAACAGTGTTTATAAAAGGCTAAAACATAACAAGAGCACACTAACAGCAATGCTCATGCGTTCTATTCTACAGTCTCTACAGCTGCATTTATTTTACAGATTCAGGAATGTTACTATCAAAAAGCATTCACCTATGCATTATCCATATATAACTGACTCACTTACAATAAAAATATCATCTGATAAAATAGCTGGTAGCACTACGAATACTCAGCCCACCAGATATAAAGGTAACATCTAACACAAAAGTAAATTCAATACTGAAAATCAAGCCGAAGTCCAATTTAAGCATCTTAAAAAAAATCTTTAGATTTTAGAATTTTAGATTAACACCCCTAGATGTCACTATAAGCCCCAGAATTAGAAACAGGTCTCTCACCTGAATAATAAAATCCACTGTTCATTCAGTAGTAAGTTATAACCTAACATTTAAACACCATTAAAATACATTGTCTCTGATTCCAAAGACAGCAACTAAAGCACAGAGCTCCTGCAAGAAGGGGTAACAGACCCAACGTACCAAGTTCCTTCATCTTGTCCCATATCATATGGGCCAGTTCTGTTCTTTCAGGTGACAATACCTCTGGTAAGACAGCACCACAACTTTGTAACAAAAGCAAGGTCTGGTTACTCCCTGGACACCCTGCAAATGGAACAAAAACATGAATTTCTTCATAAATAATTATGCATTCATCATTAGAAAGAAGATTTGAGACTGACCTACTGAAATATTGAAACATTTTCTATAAAATAGATTTTTTTCCAAGACTGAAGACTTTAAATGAACAGGATATCCGAATGATTACACAGTGGCCTACTGGGCACTACCCTAACAAGATTCAAGACGGAACATGACATTTAGTACAATGAGCTAAGCTGAGCAGAAATTGTTCGACGGCAACACAAAATTCCCAAACTTAGATTATCTAATACTTTCAACTTCCCAGCTCAAGATCCTGACCTCATCTCATCCTAACAAGGACATAACTTTCTTGTAAGTTTCTAAAATATCAAAATACTTCATATCAATTCAATACAATTCCACAACTGGTAGTCAGGGATATTTCCACGTGTAGACTTCCATTTCATTACTAATTAATAAACAAGGACTGAATTTTTTGCATTGTAATATTTGCCATTCTAATAGCTAAAAGATTTGTGAGGTCCTATGTTTTTATTTTTAAATACAATTATAAAGCCAAAGGAATACCCCATAGGCAGTTAAGATTTTTGTTAGTATGACTTAGAAACTGTGGAACTAGTCAAGGTTCATGAAGAACTACTTGGAGAGAGGTTTAGAGACACGGAATTCTTGCCAACCCACATTCACGAATTAGAGATTTACATCGAGAAAACAAGAAAGCGGTTAGAATCAGAAAGGGTGTCCCAAGCAAAAAAGATAAACTAAATTCAACAGAAAGAGCATGAATTGAAGGTTCAGCCTTTAAATAGTAAAATGCAAAACTTTCAAAAGCACAATGCCAGCTAGACAAGCCATTACAGTCCAGAGCAATACACAGAAAAGTTTAAAACTTCAGCAAAACAATACATGCTGCCATTGATAAATATTGGCAGTAGTACTTTGCAAGTACATTCTTTAAATATCTCCACAGACTCATCCTAGCTGGTACCAGACCTCATCAATTGTGGCAGCTGGTATGCAAAATACTAACGCAGTCTGCATTAGTCCACAAAGGACAATGCCTTAGCTATTTGGTTTTATTTTCTTCAAAAAAAAATAAAGCTTTCCTGTCATGAATAACCACAGCTATCGGGCAATGTGGAAACTTGTGATCACCTCCTCATTTCCCTGTTGTAGTTCCATTTTAAAACAAATAACATCCTAAGGCCATCATGGTTCATTACACTTTAAAAATATACTGTGCAAAGGAGACAGGTTTGATCCCTGCCCAGAGAGCACAATACAGTTACATGAGGAAAGTGCATTACCAGATTAAAAATCAAATAAGCAAGGCAATATAACATACCTTAAAAGTACACTTTTGTAAGACTTATAAATTCTTAAAAATAAAGAACTTGAAAAAGCTAATACGAGCATTCAACGCAAAATAATATCTCTAAAGCATTTAAAGCCTGTCCTTCAACATATACAGCAGATCAAACAACATTCAAAGACAAATACAGATCAGAACACTCAATTCATTTCCTCAGCTTGATGAATCAACTTCCTTGATTAAACAGCAGCCTGAAATTTAGCTTTATTTTGATTTAACTGGAAGCAACTTACCTGCTTTGCTTACTTCCTGGAAGATTTTTAGTAGAAGAGTTTTAGGGACGCGGCCGGTTTTTCTGACAGAATTATCCACTTTATTTAATGCCCAGTCAAACTGCCAGGTTGGTCTGGTTCGAACTTCTGAAACTGGCTCTTCTTTAACACTTCCTTCCTCTTGAGGTGCAAGTGTAAGGAACCTTACTTGGTTCATAATGTTTCTGCTTGAACAGAAACAAACAAAAAAAATAAAGATTACAATTCAGTGAGTCATTTTGCATCTAGACTAGTCACATAATGTCAGAAAGATAATGCGCTTCTTGCTGATGAACAGTCTCAAAACCATTCCATTTTAAAATAAACAAATATACACAATTCGTTTCAGTGTCTTTCTACTTAAGAAGTCAGTCATACATTTTCTCACAGTGACACGTTTCTCTGAGATCTTCACCTCAGGAATTACATGGTTCAGATATTATTCCCATAAAAATAAAAAGTTTTAAGTCATCTAAGTGCTATAAAAGTCTATTGTCCCATTACAGCTACTCACTAAAGCTCTCACAAGGTTTTGAAAAATCTCAAGGACAGTCACAGACAGATCTTCCAGAATACAGTAAATCAAAGGCAGCAAATCACACCTTCCTCGTCAATTAAAACACCCAAGAACTAAGGCAGAGGTCGGTGTGTTAGACAACAATGGCCTAAACACCAACAGGATCACTCCACATTTTACAGAATTGACAATAACCAGCATGAAGCATCCACCCACTCTGCCATGTAAACCATACATCAACGGCAGATCTGCTTAAATACTTGTTTTCTCAAAATAAAATATGACAACACAAAGCATAATGAGAAAGTGTTCTAATTTCCAGCAAAGTAATAAAAAACAAGCTTGACTGTTTCTTTTTAAGAACAAGTTGACATACATAAGAATAAAAAAAAATGACTATGTGCCACACTGAGGTTATGAACAGCCTGTGCAGGTGAAATTATCATTACACATAAGCATTTCAGGATGTCTGTTCTCAACTGTGCTTACAACTGCATAAAATAAACCAGATGATCTTCCTCCAGAATCCTATACAAAAAAAAAAAAAAAAGTAATATTTGCTGGGTGGCAAAAACAAGATTCAGCAATATCTGAAATTGCCCTCTCTCATCTCTGGCTCTTCAGACAACTTTTCCGCTAAATTTCTGTAAGCTTTCTAGACTAGTTAAAAAAAAACCCCAAACCCCAGGTTTGCACTCCCTGGTGTTCCAGGTGCTCCAGGAGTCCTACAGAGTAATGGCTCCACATTTTGTGAAATGGCTGCCCAAAAGCCAGGAGTGCTGATTTCCCTACAAAGCAATTTCCTGCCCCTGGAGCTTTTTCACAGGTCTATCTGCTGGCTGGTTCCCCACCAAACAGTCCTAGGTCAAGGGCCAAGGAGAGAAGTCCAGGGGAGGAGAAAAGCTTGGTGGTGGCAATTCCATGTTTCAGAAGCACGGGCAGCAAGCTGCTGAATGGCAGAGAAGTCATCACGGGGGCACAAAATACAGACTGCTGGTTTACATTCTGGTTGCCTCTTGTGAGCAGAAAGTAGCCCAAAGGACCAAGTTTTTGCTTGCTGTTTGAAACCTTGATTTGGTAACTCAGCAGGCCATAAATTCTAGAAGTAGCCTGAAGCAGAATTTCTTTCCTAACGGAGTCATGACAACAGTTTAATAGATGATATTTGATTTTTAAAAAATCCTTCAATAATGAAGAACATCACTACTATTTGGCATTCCCTTTCCCAAGAACACAATTTTTACATTTAAAGTTTCCTCCTGAAGAACATTCCAGAGCCCAGGTAACTATCTGCATGGTATTTCACCAGGGAAAAGGAAAGGAAGAAAGAATTGAAGAAGGGAAGAAAGACTGAAAAAAAGGGCAGATCCCCTCCTTCAGTCTCAGTTCCACTTCCTGATAGATCCAAGTTCCCATCAATCCCTTTGGGCTAGCTCTCATTTTATTCAGATCCCTTTGTGAGTTTATTTCACTCACTAACTAAGCACAGTATCAATTTATCCATTTCTACGAAAAAGTAGAATTACTGTTCCATCAGGTTAGAGTGGAAACAGCTCACAATGTCCACAACTCACCAGAATTAACCAAGAATAAAAAGAAACTGAGAAAGAGTAGGTACCTAAAATCAGAGAAACTAGAAATAAAAACAAACAAAAAAGGAAAAAACATCTGAAACACTACTTTTCATGGTAAACACCTTGTCAGATGAACATCAAACTTTTTTGCTGCTACTAGTAATGCCATGGCTCACTAAAAGTATTCCCATGGGGTTTTTCCCCAATTCTTTCCCTCCTCTTCCTCTTCTCCTTCTGTTGCCTCTGGTCATGACCAGACACATGGTACTTTTGGAGAACAGAAGTCATTAGACTAATTAGCATAAAATCCAGTAACACAAGGTAAGAGTAACAGTAAGATACAGTATTTTAACTCCTCCAGGATTTAAAAATCAAGTGAGATGCCCAGAACTGAAGTAACTCCTCAATAACACATAAATAGCAATACTCAACTTTGAGCCAGCCAGTGGACAGCTAGACAAATGAAATTGTAATGAGTGCAAATTCTTTTTCTTAAAGATGTAAATTAAAAAAATGGTATCATCCACTCTTATATACCCATTAAAAGAGCTACTTGAAAGCTTTTTAGAATACTTCCAGAAAGGTTAGAAAAATGCTCTCCAAGATGCAGCAACACAGGGCTGTATTTGTAACACAGAAATTTATACTTTAATTTCCACTAACAATTAAAGCACAAGTGGACAAAACTCTTGTGCTTCAGATTAGAATTGAAATGCCTTTCCCGATAAAAACCTGCTAATGTTTTATAGTTCACATAAAACATTATGTGAAACTAACATGTGAAATTCAAATTATTGAACAGTACCTTATGATATATGGCACACTTCTAACCTTAAACAAATTGGTATCTACAGTTCTTCAGTGCTGCAGTGATTTACGAAAGCCATCTTTGTAAGATTCTCCACATGTCAGAAGTCACAAATATCTTTAAGTACTTGCACAGCGCCATCAGATGAAGTGTAAAGATAAAAACAGTATGTGCATGCTCAACATAAGCTGGTTAACAGCATGAGAAGACTCTAAAGTTTCATTTGCTACTAAACTCTTCTGCTTAGCATTTAGCACGATGCTATTTATAACATAAGTTTAGAATATTAAAGTGTGTCAATTGCAGTAGTTGCACACTGCAAAGAACTATACACTTACATGGAAGTGTTATTTTTATACAGAAACTTTGCCTTCTGAAAGGTGAGCAGAATTGGGCACTTCTATTTACAATCTCCCCCACTGCTACCAAATGTGATACTGGTGTTTCTGTTAATTTATACTGGTTGCAGACATTTTAAGGAGTGGCAATGTGGGAGTCCAAGTTTCATTCTCAGACAGACAGGTGAGAACAGTATGAGATTATAAAACAACCTGAGGAACTCAAGCTTTCACTGGCATCCACCTAAACTATCATCATCAATCTGAAATATGTTTGGTGTAAGACTCAGGTGTACCTCCCAGACACAGGCCTTCAGCATTTGAATGAATTACACTTTTAGCACTATCTAAGGTGCTGTATAATGTTAAGCCAATCCCATATTAAGAATTCGTTAAAAATAACCGTGGCTTCAAAAGCTTGACGAAGCTGCAGCATCTACTGTTTTGAATCTGGTATGTAGCAGTACAAACCAACTAAGAACTCAAAACTACAAAAAATAAAAAACAAAAAGAAACCAACAAAAAGACCAAAAAAGAGCTCACTATTTCATAAGATGAAAGATTGAGCAGACCAGAAAGTCAGCTTCCAAAAAAGGCACAAAGTTAACAAATTAAGGGACAGAGCATTAGGTTTGATTTCAGGCAAAGGGCAGGAGAACACAACAGACAACATAGTGAAAGTTTACACTAATGGCACAACCTCCTTATGAAATACAAAATGATACTAAGAAAATGAGGCAGTTATCCATACATCAGGAATCTTTACTTTTCATAAGCCGAAAACCAAAACACAATTAAGAAGAATAGAAAAAAAGCAAGGAAAAAAATCAAGAAGGCCACGTTAACCATTTCCGTCAGGAAGTGACCTAAAAAGGCAGCAAGAAAGGTTGCCAAATTTACTAAAGATTAGTTTAGAAATTACCTCTTCATAGGGAAAAAATGACAGCTCATACACTGTTTGGCTTTCAAGAAATGTTAATTGCAACCATCCTCTGTAAATTTTAACTATCATTACTAATTTTAACAAGGAAATGGGGGTGTAGGTGAGAATATGGAAAAGTGACTCAAATAATTTCTGAAAACATTAAGATATATTGCAAGCAAATTATTGGATCTTACTCTAACTCTAGTCCTTCGGATTTACTCTGAAAAATCCAGGAAAGTTGTGGAAAAGCAGAAGCCTAACAAAAAAACACAGATTGATTTAAAGGTTTTTGGCACCACTTGACCTGACAACCTGCAAAACAAGGAGATACAATGTACTTCTTGTTACAAAATACCGGTACAGCAGTTGTGTAAACAAAACTTTTAAATATGTGTACAAAACTAAAATGTACTTCCCCGTAGAAGCGGGAATATTGTGGGGGAGTGTAAGCGAAGCTTTCTCCTGACCCAATGGACTCATCTATCCCATCCCACTCCTCAAACACAGAAGCAACTGAACCTAATCCATCAGGAATCACACAACCAACACTAATGGTTATAATAATAATTATAATGAAATATTTGAACAGGATACTTCAGTCAAGCTTTCTCATTTAGAAGCTTCTCAAGTAAGATTAGGAGAGGGGGAAAAATCTGTCATGCATTACCTCAATATTTCCGATCCTGCCTCACTACTAGATGCTTGATTACACAGTTTCATGATGTAATCCTATTTTTCAATTATTTTAATTAACTGTTTTCAGACTTAAATGCTATGCTACTCAACAAAACATACTTCCCCAAGAGCTGCAATGAGTGCCCAGTATTTATTTTCATCGTTACCTTCAGATGATCTTCTCTACGTGAAACACTATTTGCAAGCACATAAAGCTGCACAGTAAATTTCAGATCTGTTTGAATGAGCAATCTGGTTCTTCCCCAGGACATGTAATTTCTCTCTGCTCTGCTTCTGAACTGGGAGCAGCTCAAAAGGATATCTTGAGCCCTATGAAGCGATCTCTCTCCAACTCCCCCACTCACAAGATTAGAAGTAGCCTTTAGATACTGGAGCCTTTATACCACTTTCAGCTTTGTCTCTACAACTGCAGACCTCGCCTACACAGGAAAGGTTAACTGTGCATTTGTAATCCCAAAACAAGGGGTAACTCCACCTCCAGTTTAGCTTACAACACTGGGAAAGTGGCTGAAGATAAACTCACAGAAAAAATGATGCAGAGAAGAAGTGGGCACAAAGAAATTTACACCAAGTCAACCAGTAAAGTTCTTCTGTTTACAAGGGTTTAAGTAGGGCTGCCCGTGCTGTGCCCACATACTTACGTCTTCCACATTGCTAGAGCAGACTTAAGGCAGTGCCTCTAATTTCCAACAGGAGCATACCTTACACACCACTCTGAGTAAAAGAAGTCCCACCTTTCCCAAAACTCAACAAGTAGGTGACGTTCATGTTTTCCCTGGCCACAGCAGAAAGGTTGCCTTCTGTAAAACTCAACCAATTCCAAACATTTAAAAATATTTATATTTATATTCAGCTACCTATTTATTCATATATTATTTATGTATTTGTATAATATATGAAGATTACCACACGTTTAATTATAAACATTAGATATTTGCCTCTCTTTATCAGAGCCACAATAAGGTAGTTGCTGTGTTTTTTCTAAGAAAAGTATTGAGTATTTTGATATTTCTAAACTACATAGGCAAAAGCTGCATGAAATAGTTCTGAAAATCAAGTCATGTTCGAAGCAGAATAGTGACAAACTTAAGTGAGTTAGAATTCATTAGCGTACATAAAAGCACCCCAGATCTAACATTAAATGCAGTAAGCATAACACTAAATATACCACCTGAGATCCCAGCAGGATTCACACAGCTGCTAAAACGGGATTTGTACTGTTAGCCATGATCAGCTGTACAAAAAGGCCACAATCTTCTGGCCACTGCATCGTTGTTTCAGTGAGATACAGCAGGATCTTGTAAGAGAGAAAAATTAATGTCTTTTCACGTAGACTGACAAACCTCATGTTTCTTGGAAAATATCTAAAAAGTTGCCTAAGCGACTCACAAGAAGTAAAAGAGAAAACCTTTGCTTTGTACTACAGTTAGGATCTTGGGGAAAAACTCGTCACTGAAAAGGATGTCAGGCACTGGAACAGGCTGCCCAGGGAGCTGCCAGCCCCCTTCCCTGGAAGTGTTCAGAAGACAGGTGGATGAGGTACTTGGGGACATGGCTTAGTGGTGGAGTCGGCAGTGTCAATCAACAGTTGGACTCGAAAATCTTAAAGAGATTTTTCCAACCCTAACAACTCTGAGATTCTGTGATTTCTTGGGAAGTATCTAGGTATTTTATATCCATCACCAAAACACTTAACTACAACAGTGCAGCTTGCGCAACTTCAATACAACAGAGTACTATGAAAAGCAGATCTACTCTTTGCCTCCTCTGCACTTGAAGACCCTCCTTCTATCATTTTGCTAATGTAATCAATCATTCAGTTCCATGCTTTCATTAAGCATTCAGCTCTACATTTTTGTCCATTGGTAATGGACCGCTGAGTACGATAGTGAATAGCCAAAGAGAACTCGTTTGCAGCTAATCTAAAAAAAATAAATAAAATGCACCAATCACTAAGCCATGAATCATTTGGGTCTTTAATTTATGACTTAATGAAATCCATCCCCCTCACCCCCAATCTGAAACCTCTTTTAAAAGGATATTCACTCTCCCATCTTACCAACATACTTGAAACACAGCACAACGGATCAAAAGGCAAGAGTTCTTACAAGTCCCTTCTGTGCTGGTTTTGCCTGGGTTAGAGCTAATTTTCTTCGGAGTAGCAAGTATGGGGCTGCCTTTTGGATTTATGTGACTGCAGTTTTGAAAACATAGAGCAAGCTTGTGGAGCCAGGACCTTTGGGCCTGTAGAGAGAAGAGGCCACACCGGAGCAGGTTGGCTAGCTTGATTTCATGTTGCTATTGTATTGATTCTCCTTGATTTTCCTCCTCAGCTATACTTCCATGATCTATATGCTTTAGGAGCCTATCTGTTCTCCTTCCTTGATTTAGAGCCAGACAAGGTGGCCAGCAACAGGTGTCAGAAGAATAAAGCCAACATCCCTTTTCTGAGCACTAACTTTCCCACAGCAGAAAGCCGTAACGTCAAACCATAAATAACATCATCACCTACAGTATGTAGAATAAAGTCCCCTCAAAATATCCTGATGTTAACTCAAAAATCTACTCTAAAACCCTTGTCAGTGGAGACAATTCAAGAATAACCCATTCTTGACAGTCAGATACTAAGAGCAAATTCAGGCATTTTTTTCCCCTAGTGAAGCTTCTATAAATTCCTGTAAACCATCTGCACCACATAAATCAGCTCACTGTTGAAGTCTGCTCTTGTAGAGCTGAAGTTTATTGTATCGGTCTGCCACAGTTTATTAAAACTGCATGGCAGGAGAGTGACAACATGTAGCTCAACACATTTCACATTTCACCGCAGAGGTGGTCAAGTGAAAGAGTAAATTTGTCTTAAATCTGACTTGCTGTGAAATGCTCCTCAACCACTGGGAGACGTATCTACTATCCTAAGTCATTTTTCGAAGAAGCTTAGATTAAAAATCAAAGCAACAATTATGCTTTGATAAACCCTCAGCTTGCATGAGATACTTGCTCTTTCCCATCTCTGAAGCAGCTCATAGATTTGCAACTTTTCTGTAACCATTATGGTAACAGTAGTCACACACTTGCCTCTGAACCAACTTTATTATGTTCAGGGCTGAAGTGACCTATACCAAGCACATGGAAACAGTTATTTACATAATTGTCTTGGAAAATGCTAGATTATTTCTGTTTATTTATTTAATCTTAAAACTGGGCGTGTCTTTCCCTACTATTCCAAATAGACTGCATTTCATTCTCAAAATATCTTGAGACCTGAACTAGTAAGCCCAAATGTTGTCTGTATGCCAGTCTAGCTCTTCAAAGGAGGTCCAGTTCCAGAAATTAAGGCTTAAACAAAAAAAAAAAAATAAGGCAATAAATAGTTCCTTAAGGTAAAAAAAATAAATTACATCATATGCTTAATATATGGAATTTCAGTTTGTAAGTATTACCTTGACTTTACACTTTGGCTCTACATCATCACTTGCGCACTAGGATGCCTAAACGCACAGCAGAGTGACAGAGAGATTTTAAGTGAAAACTTATCTTAGGAATGAAATTACTGGACAGGAGGAATGCACAAAAAATTTCAAAAGAGTTTTCAGCACGATCAATGAACTATCCCAAACATGACCAAATTTATATCGGAAATTAAGCATGATTTGGTGTAAGAAAAAAGTATTGGGAGGGAGACAACCAATAAATCAAACCTCAGCTGTAAGAACCAAAATATCATCACATAAAGCACTTCTGAAGTTCTTTCCAGAAATGGAGTTCTAGGGTCAAAAAAGCAGTTAGTCCTTCACCAAGTCACACATGAGTTTCGGTGAATATTATTTCTCACAACAAATTAATTTAGAGAATTAAGCTTTCAGTTGAGTAAAACAAAAATTAGTTACTAGAAAGAAGAAAGGTTTATTGATAATTTGCGGCTAACTAAATGTGTGGTTCTGTTGCCAACCATAAATCAGATATTCCTGGTTCCTGGTCCTTCCCAAACTGGTCTACTCCATGCTTCACACCAACTTTAGCATTTGTTGGCATCTAATACACCTCAGTGATTAAAGACCAGGGAAAACTATATTTTTTTTTTCTAGGTAATATTTTGGCCAGCCTACCAAAAAAACAGTTGCAAAGTAAAGTAGGGAAATTAGCAACAACATCCTTATTTTGACAGTGAGACTTCTTCTAGGAGTTCTCCATTTCTGATTCTTGTCTTTTCCCATCCCTTTTTCCGAACAAGCTCTGGAAGTCACCAAGTCCTTTGCTGAAAATATCTATTTAAAATGGCAGAAAACTGTATTGGTTTTCTACCAGGAATTAAGTTACATTGACTTGGAGAGAGTAGCAAAGATGCAACAGCACACAAGAGACAGAACAACTTGTGTAGCACTAAACCCTTATATCAGCCCACAAATCTGTATGTGTCTGTAGTTGTGTTAATGAAGGTTTGTGTCTCTAAGCTTCCTGCAGGGCACCAACCACGTCACGTGTAAGTGCTGTCAAAACCGCAGCTGGGATGCAGACAGGTGGGGAAGACAGGCTGTTTTCCACTCTACCTGCGCGACAGGAGGGAGAAAAAACCATGGCAAAGAAATTAAGCCGTGCCTCCTCACAAGAGACACAGCAGAGCCTGAGGGCACGAATAAGAGGAAGCCCAGATTCCAACTGTGAGGGTACCCAGAGTCAGCCACAGAATTACCAACTCATGTAAGTTGCAAAAGACCCCCAAGATCATCGAGTCCGACCTGTGACAGATCACCACCCTATCAGCTATAACCACAACACCGACAGCCACGTCCAGTCGTTTCTTGAACGCCACCAGGGACAGCAACTCCTCTCCATCACTGCTTCATCTCCTCTAGCCTTCCCCTCTTCCTCGCCGCTCCCTCCACCCGCCNCAGCTACCGCTTCCCTGCAGCCTGGCCCTGGCCGCCGCTTCTTCGCTTCCCCTGAGGTGTTCCAGACTCGACCGAGCGCGTAGCGGGTAGCGCGCACCGCGCACGCTCGCAAAAAAAAAAAAAAAAA
>WBMY01009457.1:157201-230967 GCA_013397315.1 Donacobius atricapilla
AAAAAAAGAAGTCTCTCGGGCTGTTCCCGCCGATTCATGGGAATAAACCGGGACTTGCCCTCGGCGCTGGCCGGCGTGTGCGCCCGGGAAGCCATGAGGAGTTGGGCCGGGAAAGCTGCCGGTCGCTCTCAGCCTTTCCACCGAAATCTTATCATCGCCTGGGAGCGACGGGCAGAGGGAAGAAGTTTATTAAACTGAGTATCATTAGTAAATCTCGGCCTAAGCTTGCGTATATTTACTAAGACGGCATCTGAATTGATGCTTCATTTTAGCCTCCAAGTTAACCTGGCTGCTATGACATAAAACATTAACTAAGGTACTTAGAAATTAAATGCATATTTTCATGCAAAAACCATGCAAATCATTATTTTTGCTGTAACTTGCAAATAATTAAGGGCAGATTGACTATGACCAGCCATTCCAATTATACTATACTTGGAAAGACTTACCTCATCATCAAAATGCGAAAGGCTCTATATTTAAAAGTTACATACAGTCATTTTCCTTATTTATCAAAGCCCTGGATGTTCAACTCTTCTCACTGAAGAATGAATTACAGCTAGTAAGACAATATTTGCCATGATACTCCTTATTATCGTGGCTTCTGCTGTATCAGTGTTACAGCATTTCATGGAATTCAGAATTCAGTCTTGAGAGGAACGTTAATGTTTTTACAAATAATTTGGGTGAAGCTGTGGGTGTTAACCTCTTTGAAATGGGTCTGTCTTAGTGTCTCTACTAACTTTGCACAGATTTGTTGCAGAGCCCAGACAGCTTGGCTCCTAAACAACCAAGGGTCTGCACAAGGGTGAACTTCTGAATTTTGGGGTAAAATAATAGTTTGATCAGGAGAATATGTGGTAGGCAGTTCAGGAAGGCTGCACCTTTCTAGTACCTCAGCCAGTGGGGAAAGGAAGAGGGCAACGTGCAGCCAGGAGTTCGGATAGAAGGACGCTGTGCCCCCCAAAACCTCAAGAGAGAAAACCCCGTGCATGTGCCCCAGTGGACTCTTTCCCTTTATTCGAATAAAGTCGAAGGACTCCTCTGTCTCCTTTTCAAATGTAAACATCTGATGTTTGTGGATTTTCCTGACAGTCTTAATGAGGATTTACCCAAGTACAGGCCTAAAGCTCACTATTAGGCTGGGTTAGGTGTGTGCCCACCAACCCTGATGATGGAGTAGAACCCCTGAGAGCTCACTTGAGAGAAGCGATATAAAAATGCCAACATTGTTTACAATAAGGACCACAAGTGATACAGCGAAAGACTGTGTCTAGGTTTGAAAGACAGGTGTCCGCTAGGGGAAGTGGGAACCTCCCTTGGAATGGAGAATATGATCCCCTTCCCTCGGAATTATTATAACTTTGAAATTAAGGGGCTGCCAGGCAAAGACNAGCAGCGTCCCAGTTCTAAGACGGCCAGGAAAAGCTTCCTTGGAGGGGGAAACGGTTTGGGGCCCTGGGGTTCCCCTGAGGTACCCGAGCAGAAGGTGAAAAGGTCCTTTTTTAGTGAGGTAGGGTGTTAATAAGGTGCCAGTGCAANTCCCTTGGAATGGAGAATATGATCCCCTTCCCTCGGAATTATTATAACTTTGAAATTAAGGGGCTGCCAGGCAAAGACACGGGAAAAGGAGCACCAGTTCTTTACCGGTGTGCCTGTGTACGCCAGGGCAAACCAACAGCAGCCGCAAACGAGGACAGGGCGGGAAGCCCGACGAGCCATCGCTTCCCGCTCCTCAGCCCGCTGCAGCTCCGGGCGCGGCCGCCAGGGGCGCNGCCAGTGCAATGGGCGCTCCCACAAGCAAAGCTTCGCTCTCAGCAGAAGGCAGCCAGGACATGGAACCCAGCAATGGTGGCAAAATCCCCGCCAGTGACCGCAGCCTGTTTCCCCTCCAAATGTCAAGAGAGCAAGAGCACTAGGAGCTTCCCCAGCCCCTTTCCTCGCAGCCCAAATCTGGCAGTGTCTCTGCCCCTCCAAGAGATACACCCCCAGCTAAGAGAATAGCTGGCTGCGCCCTTCCCGTGGCAACTTCTTTTGTGTCTCTTACGCAACTGTTGGTATTGTCTCTTAGCAATATATAGGAGAAAATTCCCTGAGAGAAACAAACAAAATGGAAAACCCTAACATCCAACAGACCGGAAAACAGAAAAAAAATGAGGTGACCATGGTTAGCTTAATAGTAAGTTCAGGTTACTGGGACTTCACTGCTGCTGAATGAGTAAAGAAAATTTTAAGAAGTGTTTTAGAAGGACAACACTGGGACAGATGCTGACCAAGAACTCCTCCAAAGGATGAAGAAAAAGCACAAGTCTTTGATAATGCAGTTGGTGGATAACTGAATCTGAAACAAAAGTTTACTCAGAGAACTTCTATCTTTTTAACTGCTGACTGAGAAGTCATAGACATGATTCTGCTTCACAGGTAAAGGCAACTACTTGGTTGATGTGAAAAGGAAAAGAGGTCCTTGCAAACTAATTTAAAATGTGATTTAGCTGAAACAGTAAACTTAGGAAATTATACTTCCTGAAGTTCTCTGGATGAGAGGGTCTAGATCACATTTTTCAAGATCTGAACATGAGGAAAACTCTAATCAGTAAATTGAAACATAATGTTTATGGAGTCTAGGTGAGAGTTTTAGCTCTTTGGTTGAAGAAGATGAGTTGTGTATTAGGTATGTTATTTGTGGAAAAAAAAATTTAACCTTTTTATGCAAAAATCTAGAGGAAGCACTGTGTCACTCGTAGTTGTTGAAAAGATTTTTCCCTGCAGACACATACCATAGACCACATACTCTAAAAGTCTTGGCCTGATTCTCTCTGCTCAAGGAATTTATTCCCATCCTTAAGATAACTACCCGATAATAATTAAACAGTGCCAGGTTATGTTCCTGGGCTCTGGTATTGAATTCCTATTCTCTACAATAGTTTCAGCCTATGCCAGACAATTGCCTGGCATAGTTTGAGGAACTAGCATCAATCAGCTTGGGACTGTTGCCAGTAGGTGGTTTGGAGATGGCCATGCTATGCTGGAGCGTGGGAGGATTTAACAGCAGGAATTCTGGCCAAATTCTTTCAGTTGTCTGCATACTACCTCTACTGGAATCCATAAATTCTTTTAAGGTTTCTACCAATTTCATTGAGAATTTACCATAAACACTTATTATTAACTTTTAAAATTTAGTTGAAATGTGTCATAGAAATTTCCAAAACGAGTTCTAATGACATGGGTAATTAGAGTTTTCCTCATTCACTGTCCTATCCTTCAAATAAAGCCCTATATGTACAAAACATCTAAAAAAACTAGCTTATACCACAGTTGGGTTTGGAAACCTGGAAAATCCAAAGGTAAAGTTACACTATAAATACATCCCCAGAATCTCAGTGTTAAACTTTTGGAGGGAATGACCCAAGTCATGTCAAAGTGAGGAAGACATAAGAGGACATGCAGAAGAGAATCAGTGTTGGCCTAAGAGAATTGTCTGTAGGCAGTTTGGATGTGGCTGCTGCGTGTCAGAGAGTAGATGGTAGCAGGGACTGCGGCTGCTTGACTTCTGTCAGATAGGAGGTTTCTGAGAGGCTGACCATTGAAGAAGTCAGACGTAGGCTGTGCAGTGGGGTGTGAGTGAATTTCTAGGGTCCTTCAGGGGTCTCAGATGTGTCCTCTACAGGTACTTGAGGTGTCTGGTGGGACCACCTTCCCTATTGAGAAGGTGGAGCTCCTCTCTAGAGGTTTCAGGCAGGATGTTTTAAGATGAGGACAAGGCATCCTGTGATGTGTAGGGAGGATGTCGTGCTCCTAACCTCCCAATACTTTTGCTTGTTGTGTCCCATTCCCTAGATTCGAATGGCCTCATCTAGAGGCAGTTCTGTGCAGATGTCACCAGTGAAGCACAACATCCATTCCCCACCAAGGTCCTTGTTCAAGGTGGGGCACGATCCACGTCACACAATGGGGAGAGGGAGCATAGTGGAACACAGCTCCCAGCACTCATTTTGGGGCTGCATTCCTCTTGAGAAGTGGGCTATCAGGAAGGTTTGCCATGGAGAGGGAAATTTGCAGCCTTTACCTGAGACTCTGAGGGAAGGCCATGGAATTGAGAAGGTGGTGAAATACTTATGTGTAATGTTAGTATCAATGTTGGTTTTATTTTTGATGACTGCGTAAGGATAGATTTCAATGTGTTATTTAAGAGGTATGCATGAAGGATATGCGTCCTTAATATTTCTTGAGGGAGCATGACCTTTCCCTATGGCTTGTTCACTAAACCTGACTGAAAATATCCTGACTGGAATAGGTGACTCTCAAGCTGGCTCAAGATCAAAGGATAATGATGAATGTGGTTCTCTGTGATATTTGGTATATTTATATATGGATTTAGATAGCTCTATATTTAGATAATACACAGATACTTTTGTGATCGCAAAGAAAATCTAAGTGAAATTCATGCTTGCCAAGGTTTTTGTACACTTTTAATATCTCATTTCCATTTTGTTCTAGGACAAAGTGGGAGCAACTTGAAGTACTCACACACTTGTTATTTCAAACTCTCACTTTTTCCAGCTGAATTCCTAGTATTTCTTAGATCTTGTGAAAATGCATATTTCAACTTCATTTGCAAAAAAAAGAAAAAATAAATGAGAAGCATAAACTGAGAATGTCTGATGAATTTACAGAAAAAAATATGTAAAGAGAGTGGTATTTTTAAAACAAATGTGTGGGTTTTGGAGCTTGAGTTGCTTAATGCTAGCAATAATGTGAGTTCCTTGTTTGGGACATTTTCCAGGTTGCCAAAGTGCCTCCAGCTTTTATTATTTCCATGTCTTTCAGGTCGTGTAATGTAGCCAGTGTTACCTATAGCAAAGCAGGTGTTCTATGAAAAATCTCTAGTTGCAAGTAAGATTGAAGTCACCAAGCTTTTTGCATTAGTCAGGTTTTATTTTGAGAGGATAAAAATGAAGTGAGATATTCAAGAGCTACAGCGGTGAGGTAGAGATGATACATATATGTTCAGGAGCGGGGAAATGTGACACAGAATAGTTTGAGAGAAAGGAAGGAGAAATCTGAGATGGGAGTAACTGAGTAATTGATAAGGTTGCTGGATGGAAAAGTGTTTTGGTTTTGCCTGGGACATGGTTAATTTTTACTAGTATGGGACTGGGTTTTGGATTTGTGCAGGAAACGGTGCACATACAGGGGTGCGTTCAGCGCTGGTGAGCAGCACTTACAGTCAAGGCCTTCTCTGCTCCTCACGCTGCCCCACCAGCGCAGAGGTTGGGGTTGCACAGTGGGTTGAACCGCACTGACCAAAGGGACAGCCCACACTGTATGGCATCATGCTGAGCACTAAAACCAGGCGCAAGGCTGGCTGCAGAGCAACTGGCTGGTTGGATGGTGGCAAGCAACTGCTTTGATTTGCGTCACTTGTCTTTATTGGGTTTTATTTCTCTGTGTTATTTTTTCTTTTCATCACAATGAAACCCCATGAGTGTTCTCAGCCCATGAGTTTGCTCACATTTACTCTCCTAATTGTCTTCCCCCATCCTGCTGGGGGTAAAGCAAGCTGCTGAATGTATGGTCCTTAGTTGGCAGCTGGGATTAGACCATGACAAAAAGGGATAGCTGTTCACACGCAGAAACAAGATGAAAGTAAGCGTAGCTCACTTGCAGGAAGATAGCGAGGTGATCCGTTTTTTTTTTTCCTGGACTTTTAAGTTTACACTTTGCTGCTCAGATGCTTTTGGGACCTATTTATCTTTCAAGTGTCAATTGCTTCCACTCTTCCCTCCAAGTTCCCCTATCCTGCTGTAAGTTTGTTTAAGTTTAAGCCAACCTCCAATTTTACGGAGATCTGACTCCACAGCTTTGATGGTGTTGGCATATTGGTTTGGCATTTTGGTTTGTTATGCTCAGAGTCTGGCAGTGTGTAAAATCAAACCAAGGAACTGGAACGGGAAATTAGCACTAGCAAGTAAAAATCAAAGAGTCGTATTTTAGGATTTGTAGAATAGTATCCAAGTGTTTTGTTGAAATTACAAGCAAGAAGGCAAACCTGCGAAGGGGAGAAAGATGAATAATAGACAATTTGAATGGAAAATTGCTTCTTCAGAGTTCTGTTGATTTCTATATAAAGAATGCTTGGTTTTCATGTAAAACAATTCCTTTCCAATGGGCAATGGTAACCTAATACCTAACAAAGTGCTAAATTTATGTCTTATTGTATGTATCTGTTAGTTGAAATGTTTCTGCCGGCAAAACTGTGTGTTTGCTCTTGTTTGATCCAACTCAAAATCTTCGATGAGCTCTTTTAGAGCTGTACTGTACTGTAAAATAATTATTTCCACTGAAAATGCAAAAGAATTTATTTCCCTTGGCTCCTCAGCTATGTTAGTTTTGCAAGGTTAGTAGAAATTTTAATAAGTAGTAGTGCCTTTATTTTTGTAACCAAGTCAGCAGATCTTATCCTGACTATCTACAGGGAGTAGATCTGATGAGTAAGAAGGTGCTTTTTTTATATAGTTTCTTTTCAGAGGATGACAATATGAAAATGGTTGTGACATAACTGGGTCACATCTGAAATTTTTCTATAAGCTGCATAAAATGAGAAGTTGAGGTAGCTGCTTTTGTCAGAAGGTATATTCTTCGAGCTATAGTGAATCCCACAGCCCTGAGATTTGCATATTGTACTGTTACTGCAAACCAGTCATAAATCTGTAACCAATTACTAGCCCTTCAGTATCTTAAGCCTTCTGCATCTAAATAATAAAAGTATGAAATTTTATATATATATATATATATATACACACACACACGTAAGTGTCACACACTGTATTTCTTCTGTCATTGCCTTTGTTTTACATGTTAAACTGGGGGTACACTGTACTACAAAGAATATCGTGTCCCAGGGTTTGGCTGCTGTGAGTATTGGAGAGGAAATAGTTGGAGAAAACAGTAAAACAAGTTTCAGGAATAGAAAAACTGAATTTCAGCTACCTGTACCTCCAGTATGTAATAAAACATTTTCAGATTTTGATGCATAGTTTAACTTTTGGTTGGAAACAGAGTGGAATGACTTGGAGATCATACAGATTACTAGTTGGGCTGAGAAATTAGAATAAAACATTATTAAGCTTTCAGGTCTTACTTTATATAAGAATTCTGATGATGTTTTTATATTGCTGGACACACTGGCCAAGTCTCTCTCAAATCTCCTCCTATTCCAAACAATGAAAAAAAATAATAAAAATTCTGGATCTAAGACAGATGAAGTAAAGAGCATCTAAACTCTAGATACCTGCTTTAGTTTGAAGTATTTGAGATTTTCTCACAAATGTTCTGATTTATCTTAATAGTTACTGGCTATAGTTTAGGACTTGGGCAGTTAATTGTATGGGATGTAGAAGGGTTAATCCAAAGGCCATTTATACTCTGCAAAACCTGATCCTCTAACATTAAAAGGAATGCTAAATCACATACAGACTGTGTGTTCCTTGCACGTCCTCCTGTCTGGCGCACACCCCAGGGGCAGATACGGCGTGTTGCTTATTTGTATGGCTCATTTACCTGAGTAACAATTTCATTTCATTCAGGTCCTTCAAACATGAGGTGGTTGTCTAAAATGGCACTTGGATTGTTCTCTTTATGGACAATAATCAGATTAGCTTTCATTGTGTTGAAAACTTCCATTTATGTTTATTTCTAGTCCCTTGTGTTGTAGGTGGACAACTGTGAGTGACCAAGAAGACAGAAATACCCAGAGAGCTGTAAACAAGCATTTTGAAGGGCAGAGACCAGGAATCTCTTAAAACAGATCAGTTACTGCTGGAGGAAGTTTTTAAATTTTTTTGGTAGCTGATCTACTTTGAGAGATTGTTTTATTCTCATGCTAGTTTTTTCATCATCCCTGTTGGACATTTCTGCCCCTTTGGTTAAGTAAAGTGGCAAATCAAATGTTTATATGGCCGTGCTCTAACTGAGGAGTAATATTTCCAGTTGAGAAGATAGAGTAGAAAAAGTTATTTTTTACCTTTTTTTTCAGTGCAAATACTGATTGTCTTACAAAACAAAGCTTTGAACTCAAGTGTCAATTAGTTGTGTAGAAAACTTATTTTGTTTCCCTGGCTTTTTTTTTTTTTTCCTTTTTTTTTTTTTTTTTTTTGAAAGGTATTTCCTCCTGAGCTCCAGAATTTAAAAAAACTGAAATCCAAACAGATAAACTCATCATAAACAGAATTCAGTGGTGATCTTTTCCACATTGCTTTAGACCCTTGAATGGGGTTATTGTTTTTTTCATGTTGTACCATAAAAACAAAATATGGTGGGGGTTTTTTTCTCTCAAGAAGTGCACATTTGTAATGAAACATCTTTCTAGCTAGGCCTGTGTATGCACCCAGTGAGCTGGGGACAAAATTTCAGCTCAGTTGAAATAAAATTTCAATTAATGATAGTCGAATTCAGGAGTGAATTCCAAATTTGTTTAACAAACAGCTTCAATTCCTTTGTGGTTTGTGGCTACTTTATATTTTGCTAACTAATTAGCTTTTATACTACTCAAAATAAACATTTATCATCAAATATTGCAAACGGTGTCAAACTTTTTTTCCATAAAACTCATTTAGGATGACTGGAATGGGTATCATTTAACTGGAGAGAGTAACCTGTTTCAGCAACATGGGTTGTGTTGCTAGTATTTTCCCATTGCTGCAATGTGTGAATGCTGGAAAGTTCAAATATTTCCCTTGGGGCAGGCACTGTCTGGATAAATTAAGATAAAGTAACAGTTGAATATATTGGGCTATCCAAGGTGCAGCACAAATGATCTCTACAAAGGAAGAAAAAATTATTAACATTTTAAATATATCTGCTGTGAAAATGCCGGTTTTACATATCCCTGATTTGTCTAATTAATTATTTTAAATATATGACTTTGTGGCATAAGGTTTTGTGTATTTCTGTAAACTCATGTTTTAAAGGCATTAATCAAAAGCATGCAAAAGAGATGGTATTTTTAGCAGTGCAAAAAGAATTTTTTCAAATGTGGTTTCACCCGGCAAAATCCTCTGCTTATTATTGGAAAATATATGTTTTGATGAAGCCATGAAACACTTTTTGATTATTTTCCTAAATCAGTGACTCGGACAAGAATTTCGTGCTCCACTAAGTCTGATTTTCTACACTGAATATTGGCTTAAAATGAAATGTAAGGAGCAGCTTTATCTCTGTTCGTTTTGTTTCTTGATTGTTGCTGTTCTTTGGAAAGTACCAGTAAGAGCTGCTTATTTTCAGAAGGAAGGGCAAATTGCATCTTTCACGGTGAGAATTTCTTCCAATGTATTTGTCATATTTTAGCTGAATAAATGATAGCAAGGGGGAAAAAAAGTGACAACACGCAAAAAACCCCAATTCTTAAATGGCATGGGCAAGTTTAGGGACTTGCAGGACAAACTGAGATTAAAAGATTCTTCCTTCTCTTCTGCTTTTTGAAAAGGAGCTTCTGGCTACATCTGGAAAACTTCTCATCCATCCAAGAGAACAGATGTCCCTCCAACATGCACTGTGCTAGGCTTGCAGCATCAGTGAAAATCATGCTGTGTTGTCTTGAGTCCTGTTTGAAACTCAGGCACTTTATAATCTTCAGACATTCAGAATTTCTTGGTGCTCCCATATCTGATATTATGTCCTATGTCCCACATTTGAAAAAACAAAACAAAGCAAAACAAAAAACCCAAGAAAGAAACAGATGTTAGGGAGAAATTCTTTACTGTGAGGGTAGTAAGGCACAAAACCGGGTTGCCCAGAGATGAGGTGGATGCCCCATCCTTGGAAGCGTTCAAGACTGGGTTGGATGGGGCCCTGAGAAACCTGGTCTAGTGGAAGATGTCCCTATCCGTAGCAGGGGGATTGGAAGCAGGTGGTCTTTAAGGTCCCTTCCAACCCAAACCGCTGTCTGAGTCTGGGATTTTTTTATGTAGGCAGATGGGAACAGGTCATCCCAAGAGATCCTTCACAGATCTGTTTGTACCAAGATGTTGATTTTGAATGAAAATCTGAGAATTTTGAATTTTTGAATTTTGATTTTTCAAGTAATTAAGCGTAACCTGCTCTTTATACCCTGAAAAGTAGTTGCTCTCTTTGACATGGTAGATTATGTGTCAAAGTGTGAGACTGTTGTGTGAGCACAGTCTGATGTCTGTGGGGGAATCCATCTGTCACCAGGAGCTGAGAAACACTCTGAGATAAGTAGCAAGAAGGATATACTAAAAATATTTCCTTCAACTTGCATTTTGTCTCTGAGTCCTCACCCATCACCATCCTTTTGTGCTGGCAACAAGTGTTCATAGTTTCTTGATGAACCACATGGACGTATCAGTCTGGATTAGTTTAACCCAGATCATCTCCCTGGCCCTTTACAATGCACAACCACACAAATCATGGAACAGTTTGTGTTGGAAGGGACCTCAAAAACCATCAAGATCCAGCTCCCCATCCATTAGACCAAGTTGTTCAAACCCTGTCCAACCCAGCCTTAAACACTGTCAAGGATGCGGCATCAACAGCTTCTCTGGGCAATCTGTTCCAGTGTCTCACCAGCCTCACGGTGAAGAATTTCTTTCTAATGTCTAATCTAAACCTACTCTCTTTCAATTTAAAGCCATTCCCCCTTGTCCTATCTCTACAGGCCCTTCTTAAAAGTCTCTCTTCGGCTTGTAGGCCCACTTTAGGAATTGGTAGGCTTTTACAGGATTTCCCTGGAGCCCTCTCTCTCTTCCACAAGCTGAACAACCCCTACTCTCTCAGCCTGTCTGCATAGGAGAGGTGCTCCAATCCTCTGGTCATCCTTGTGTCTGTCCTCTGTTTGCGCCAGTACAAGGTGACCGCAAGGACTGGGCCTGTGCAGAAATGAGAAGCTGAGAGACTGATGGTGCCTGTCTTTTTTTAACATTGATGCTATTTTAACTTGTAAGTATCCTTTCAGTTTTTAAAATGTGATGCAGTGAATTATTAGGCCTTATTTAAGTGAAAAATCTAGTAGAGGGATGTCATTGTTCGACACACAGACACACACACGCACACTCACTTTGGTGAGAAGGCATGATCTGTTTATTAAAAAATCTGATTCCACTTTATATAGTATTTCTACAAAGGCTAGGTGACTCTATTCGTCACACAGACACACACACACACACACACACACGCACACACACACACACGCACTTTGGTGAGAAGGCATGAACTATTTATTTAAAAATATCTGACTTCATTTTATAGTATTTCTACAAAGGCCAGGGATTTGGGGAGAAGGTTGACAGCTCTCCCCATCCCATTGGTCAAGACAACTGTCCATCAGCTGTCCATATCTCTAAAATAAACTATGTAAACTCCCTAAGTTAAGGAAAACATTGCTTTTATTTATAACACCTGCGTGTGTGAAACAACCTGAACTATGAAAACTGTGAGACACAAGAGAAGGCTGAACAATCAGGGCAACAGAGTACAACTAAATTGGTTCTAATACTGCTGTCAGGTTCCAAGGCTTTGCAGTGCTCTAACTGAAGTCAAGCCAAGTAGCATATTTTGCTGACTTAGCTAGGGAGTGGATGTGGGACCTAGGAGGAAGGATACTGGTGCCAACTGTTCATACCCTAGGTTCCTGTATTAGGTATTCCCTGGCTTCCCAGTATGATCTTCAGTAACAGTCCTACTTAGCTTCCTTCAGTATTGAATGCAATTCTGGATGTAAGCTTGATGTAGCTTATCAACAAGTTTAAACTTTTATTGTAATGGAAGAATTTTTTTAAGTATGTAAAAATTAAACTGGAGTGAAAACATGCCTGATACAGGCTAAGGTAGGCTCCACAAAGATTTAGTCAGTGGTATATGCAGTGTCCTAAATTTACACTCTGCATTCCCAAGAAAAGGGTAAATGTACAGAGAAATCTGTACAGGCACAGCCCGAAGTTGTGTTTCTAGTTCTTGTGGAACTTCAATGTAAGGACTTCATCAGTAGCATTTTAGGGTGGGCAAGGATTTATGGATAAGCTTAATAACAATTATATTCGTTTGAATTGGTTCACTTGTTCCAATTCAGTACAACTGCACATTTTTTCTGGCCAAGTTGTGTTTGAATCTTTGATAATTTGCTCATTCTTAGTTTAAGTGCACACACTTTCATGTTCATTTATATTTAACTCTCATTATCTGATCTCTCCATCTTCCCGGATTTTTTAATAAAGGTTATTTGTACATGACAAAATTCAAGCTCAAACTTTTAGAAAACATTTTTACAAGAACAAATGGAATCTCAGCCACTATAAACCCACATCCAACACTTTACTTCAAAATCTGAATTTAGAGGATGCATAGTAATTAGCTTGAATGCACTGAGACTGCCGTAGGAAGAGTTTGGCCTATTCACAGGATAAGTCGAAAGAAGAATTATGGGTGTCTCTTACACAGAGGGTCTTGGCAAGTTAATTTCTTACATTTTTTTCCCAATATTAGCATTCAGAATTTAAATGTTTTCTTCTGGTTTTTTATTTGTGTGTCTGTGTTGCTTTTATTTCCTCATTTTTGGGAGGAATTTAATTGCTTTTGTCTGAGTTTTGTTTTAGTTTTGATTTCTGCCTGTAAACTTCACAATTTCACTTTTATCTTTTTAACAACTCACATGACAATGCTAGCCATTGGCCTAAATGTGTTTATGACATATATTTACTGAGGGGTTTGTGAGGAAGGCAATGTGCCTAAAGAATTGTGGGGTGCAGAAGTTTTTCTTCAAAATCTTCCTGCATTTTCACCTCTTTTACAAATCATTTTCCCTCAACTTTACAAAACGTTCTCTTTTCAGATTCAATCTATTATAAGAATTATTTAAAACATAATTTGAAAATTAAAGCAATCCTTTTACTTTAATTCTTCTGCTTTTTATAAAATTTTAAAAGGGGATATTTTGTTATTTTGTTGCAGGTAGTAGTAGGTCACCAAGAAAGCAATGCAGCATTACTTTGAATTTTTAATCCTTAAGCAGAAGATGTCTTTTCAGTTAGGCAAAGTATAAATTACTTTCTCAGTTATTCGGGTTAAATGCAATCCATATAGCACAAAAATCTTACCATGCTCTTTGTTTAGCCATCCATGGAATCTGTGAAGAAGAAAGTGCATGTGGCTCACATTTCTAATGTAAGCAAAGAACACTTGGAAATCTTTTTTACACATTAAAGAATATCAAAATGAATGAAATAAACCTTTTCCCAGTCCATTTGAAGTTCCTTGGGCTTGGGTCATCATTAGATTTCTACTGAAGGTGACTTTGGCGTCTGTATTTTTCCTGTCCTACAGATATTTTCCCACTCAAGTCAGTTTGGTTTTTTACTTTTTATTGCAAATATTTGCTTCTAACCCTTTTTGTAGCCTATTCCTTATTGTCGGCATCTGTTTTTCCTCTTTTCCTGTTACCTTTCCATTTCTTTGAGTAGACCTCTTTAAACATTTACAGGTTCAGAAAGTTTCCAGTCTGCCATTACTAGTAAACTCTTCAAGAAACTAAACTCTTCAAGGAACCCCTCATCTAGAAGTACCTAAGTAGGACATTGCTACTTCATCGAAAGATTTAAGTATTTTTTTCCTAATTATGTGTCAATTTAAATTGTAAAGCTCTTGTAGAAATCCTTGTGTTTGGTGGTCGTTTCTTTAAATGCATTCCTGTGAGAAAGGCGAGGGCTGTGAGTGTCAGCAGGATATGCCTTCAGACTGTTTAGGTTTGATTGCATTGCATTATAGAATGCTTCATTACTGGTTTAACCTCTCCGAGGTTTTCAGCTGCTGTTTTATTTAGCTATACTGACTACACTGCCTACAGCAACTCCAGGCAATGATTCCCCCAGTGGCATGCATGAGCTGCCCTGCTCTACTCCAAAAATACATTATGGCTGAATTTGCCCTCAGAGTTTGGAAAGATCTAAAGTCTTTGGAGACTAAAAATGTGGTTTTTTCTTTGTTTTAGCTGGCAGTATGAGCCTCTGGCATTTTAAAGTGCAAGTCATTAGCGTCCACAAGGGTGATGTTAATATGTCTGTGTTTCAATCTCAGGACATTTTCCAGTTGCTTCTGCCACAACAATCTCTGCCATCTCAGTGCTTTCTAAGCCCCTTGTGAATTCAAGTAAGCTTTGCAATGCCAGTAAGAATCACTGTAGGCTTTGGCTGAAACCAGTTGCTACCTGATTTTTTCTTTTTGCAATAGTTGGCAGTGAGGTTGGAAGTCTTTCAGAGCTGTTTAACTTGGGGGGAATGAAGAGAAAGAGGAACGTTAATGTTCAGAAACATTAAACACATCGAAAGAAAAGCTACAGGAATTTGGACATCCTCTTTTTTTAAAATTATTTGTATTTTTAAAATCGAGGAGCTGTGATTTAGAATAACAATAAATACTCAGTTGCACGTATAAAATCTCAGCAACAGTGATAACAACGCATCCAGAAATAAAGGCAAACTAAAGATCAATTGAAGTAGTGAAGTGCATAGCCTGAGGGACCAGATGACAGTCCTCATGGATGAGAAGGGTGGAATCTGTCAACAAAGGTAATGCCTTGTGGGAAATGCAATAAGGCAACACAGAGATCAAGGGCTGACCCTTTCACCCGGTGTGTAAGTGCCGACGTGGATGTACAACGTGTTTGGTCAATTGCTGCTCGCTTTCACTGGGAGGAATGTCAGAAATATTCCCCCTACCCTTTTAGACTGCTTTGCTGTATTCCCTCCAGTTCCCAGCTCAGGCATAATCCCATCTCCCACAACTAAGAGGAGTGTAATCTAATCAGAGGGGTAGGGCAGATGAAGAAAAGTGGTCTGAATGTGAAGACAACTGAGCGAAGCTAAAAACGTAAATGTTTTGGCAAGCCTTGACATTTTTGGGCATTTCATTTGGTCTTAGGGAAAATGAGGTAGCGTGGTGCCAAGCCAATGCAGCCTGGGGTCAGATCTCCATGTTTCACAGCCCGCGTGGCCTGTCCCCACCATGTAAACATTAAAAAGGACTGGGGACAAAGAGATACAGTTTCTCCCTTAGCTTTCTCATGATTCTTTATTCATTCCCCACCCCCTTGTTTAAATGAAGAATTCTGCCAAGGATTAGTCTCTCATCTGCAAGCTGAGAGGGTGTCTCTGGCACAGGCGGGCTCCTGCCCATTCCTGCCACCTGCACAGAACACAGGTCTGTCAGAAAAGAGTGGGAAGGGACATTGAGCACGTGTGCCCGCACACGTTTGCCATCTTGTACCCAGCCGGGGGAGGGCTTAGTGTGAGAGCTCCAACGGAAGGGATAATCCTGGATCACATTATAATTGCTGCTTCCCAGCGGATTTGGTGCTTTATAGGACAGAATTTCAGGCTATGAAATATATGAGGAGTCCCAAAAGGGTTGTGGTTTGGATTGAAGATCCAGGTCTTCAGAGATGTAGGGAGTGAAATGATGGTGTACCAGTAAAAAAATCTCTCTTCAGTTCAGCAATTTATTTTTATATTAATTATCATGTTTATTGATGAATATAAGGCTATCAGACATTTCTAAACTCAGATTTCTTGAAAATGTCACAACTCCTTATTCTGGTCCTGAGTAACACACTTTCCATTGATTAATAACTTTTACTCATAGTATTGGGAGTGTATATATTAATTCTGGCCATTTCCTTGGGCTTGTGTATTATAGTAGCAAGTAGCTCTGGTTCAGATAAGACCTTACTGAAACTCATGTGTTACTCTGAGTGTTGGTAATGTTTTATGTTGTATGTTTGTCTGACATACTTGCACACTGGCGTACAAGGAACTACAAACTTCAAAATAAATTTCAATTTTGATCAAATTGTAGCCATTCTGTGCAGAAGTGGAAGTGGTAAGGATGGATGGTGAAAACATTAAAAAGCAAAACTCAGGTGTTGGCTAATTCACAGTACTTTCAGTGTCAACATCTGAGGAGAGGGATGGACTCTTCTTTGTATGGAAGGAGCTTGGGCTGCCTTATGGGAACTGCAGTAGTAAATTTACGGTCCCAGGAATGAAAACTCAGAGTTTTGTGACTGAAGTTGAAAAGTTAATGGATTGCAGTGCTAAGCATAGTCTTGGTTTGACTTCTGCTTTTGTATATCAGAGCACATCTTGCCTGTTTTTATTTGGTTTGGATATGACGGGAATGATCATGCTCTGAAAACGATGTTGAGATGCTGCTTTAAAAGTGCGAATTTGACAAGATTCCCAGAAAAGTACCAGAATTAAAAACTAGTAAGCAGTGTCTTGTATTTCTCCTTACCTGAAAGTTGCACATCAGAAGCAAACACACACTTAGGAAGCTTTGTACATGTTTTACTGACAAGAAGAGGCAAGGATGACTGGGGGCCTGTGTTCGTGACATAGGTGTTCAGTGCATCTTAGCAGTAGCTGAGTGATCTGATGTATTTTCAATGTAATTAATTATTGGTTATTTGCAAAAAAAAGAATTTTATGAATAATGGTCAAGTTTATTTACATTGTTCAAAAAACAGCATTCCATTTAATACAAAGTCAACATACAGTTTTTGAGAATAATTGTCTGGGAATAATCCGTATTCCTTTTATATAAATTCAATAGAAATTGTCTGAGAGTAATAGCTACAACAGGTTCTGTTTTGCATATCTATCATTCTTCCGGTTGGATGCTCTAAAAGCATCTAACAAACAATAATAAATTTAACTTTACAACACCCTGCTGGTGTGAATGAATATTATGAACCTTTTTTAAAATAGGAAAACTGAGGCATTGAGATATTAAAGCAAATGCCTCAAGCGTAACCACTGACATTATTTTGGGATGCTTCTATTCTCTCTCAGTGGAAGAAAATGATACTACATTGTCAAACAATACATTATCAAATTGGTGAAAGTGTGAGGAAAAAGTTTTGTGGTGCTGTCATCACTTCTGCACTATTTGTCCTTGGCAAATAAGTGGTAGTCTAGAAGGCTGTTCATGTTTGTAAAGAAAATCAGATTATCTGGAAAGAAAGGGCTGTTGTGAAGATCATCAGATCTTTTGCATAATGTAGTGCATTAAATATTATGACCTTTACAACTTGTAATAATGTACAATTGTCTGTGAAAATTACTTTTGGATGACTTCCTAAAATTAATTATGAACAGTTTATGTTTTGATGATAAATCCATTCAAGATTTTCTAGACATGCATTTAAAAATATTTATCTTAAATGGGCAGAGAAATATTTCAAAATGTCAATATCCTTATACCTGTGATGTGGTGTTACAAACAGAAAGGTCTAGAAAAATTCTCTCCATTGCTGCAGATAATCAGTTTTGCTCATGCAATAGGAAAAGTCATAAAAAGGCAAGGAAAAGACTTTGCGTGAAATTTTAATAGATCTTGCAATCTTAATGAATAATAAGCAATTAGCTCCACGCTGGACTCCATTATGACAGTAGTCCATAGGTGCATCCAATATTTGATCTACACTCTGCTCCACAAATACAAACTAATCAAAACTGCTGGGTCTTTGCAATAATGTGAAGTTCCTTTGGCTTTAAATGGGATTCTTATATTTATAACTTAATGAAACAATCTGTCTTGGTTTTTTTGGCTTCTGCTTCAATTAGCTATGGAAGAAAGTCTTGATGGTGTTTATTGGCATACCACAAAGCTGCTGCAATTCTGTGTACCAGAAGATCTGAAGGTGTAAGAATGGATACATAACCAGTCAGGACTGAAGGCAACTCTTAGTGAAAGTATCTGTGCCATAGTTACGTACAAGAGGAAAATTTACACCTTGTTTACAAAAGGAGCCCTGCCTTATGTCCTTGTTTTAGAAAAAATTAGGTTTCATCACTTAGTGTTTATTGACTTGCATCTTTAGAATTCTGCTTGTGCTCCATGGGACACCCTCCTTTGAAGAAAATAACAAAGGAAAATTACATGTATAAGTTCCTCATTAATTACTTCAAACTTGAGAAGCTGTTCTTTACAAATATATCATTCTTGTTCATGGTGTGCTTATTTCATCATCTAGTAATTAGTGGTGTTTCATAATTTGCAATACTGTTATATGGTTAATCCTTATTTCAGATGCTTCACCGTTTTTTTCTAAGTTAAATAAATTACTTGCTGTAAATGATAACGCCAAACTGCAAAATGGGACCCTAGCTAATATCAAATGCCATGTAAGTACTTCCAAATATAACTACCTTGGAAATCCTGACACAGGAAACACGGTGAACTTACAGTTCATTTTGCAGGACTTACTGCAGATGTAAGTCAGAACACTTGACTTGAAACTGAGCATTTACTTTTGAGTTGAGCACTACCACTGATATAGTGTATCTCCAGGGATTAACAGAATTAAGTAAGTAAATGAGTCAAAGAAAATATAAATCAGAGGTCTGTGTACAACCAATTCTCATTTATTTGAATCTTTTCTCTATCAGTGTTCTTAAAGGTAGATATGTGTGAATGTAATTAGCTGCTCTGTCAGCTTTTCGGGGTAGGAAATCTTGCTAGATTAAATATTAGATCTGTAAGGCCTATTTTACTGTTTTCCTATTGGGACCAGACTGTAATGCTATTGGGGCTTGCACAATAGGTTTTACCCATGAAGCAGGGATGTCAGTTCTAGTGGATCCTGCCTCAGAACTTCAAGATGTGGAATAACAGCTGACTCATATTGCTTCACAGAGACACCACCTCGATTTCTGAAAAACTGGAATGTCTTTTTTCACCCTTGTTCCTCTGATTGGAGAGGATTAAATTTTTCTTTTTTTTCCTACTTAACCAGAAAACTCCTTGTGGGTTTTTTTCCCCTTATCTTCCTAAGTAAGCTACTGGTGAATATCCTCCATCTGGGTTGGACAGGACTCATTTCCACTGGGTTGTTGGTCTAAAAAGAGGAAGGCATTAAAGTAAAAGCTGAGCAGCAGAGTTTGAGCCCTGTAGTAAGGTCTAATCATACTATATGGTGATTCTATGGAAATCATTAAGGTCCTGTGAAAACTAGACATTTTTGTGTACCAGAGATGTAGAATGACACTATTTATAGCTTGAATATGAGTTTGTTGCTCACAGTTGTCAGTGTTACCTGCACTGGAATTTTCCTTGGATCTTTACTTACTCGCTGAAGAACAAGGTGACTGAGCATCCCTCTTTCAAATTTTTTTTTTAATTTAATGCCATTAACATCACTGGTTATAAAGTTCTACAGGCCTTTGAAAATTCTCCCCATGGTCCATTAGTACAAGGTTATTAATATATTTACTTATATAGCAGTTTAAGATGAGGCAACTTCTCAGACGCTGGCCTAAATTGTACCTTTGAGCATACCAGTGATAAAAACGGAGTTGGAGAGCTCCATGCAGCCCACGATAACGTAAGCAGAGGACCTTCTAGATCTTCACACCAAACATGACCATACCATACCACATTGCATAACCTTTCTCCTGACTTTGTCAAAAATCATTGTCTGAGGAGCAGCCTTTTTGCTTTCACTGCTCTGATGAGAAGCTGCTTTCCAGAAGCTCCACAGGAGCTTCCTGCTGCAGCTCCTTGGTCTCCATACAGATTGGATGCCGTGGTGAGTCAATGGAAATTCTTATATTTCTTAAAAGAAAATTTTATCTGTAATCAGCCACAACATGTCACTCTCTTCTCATATTATCCCAACAGAGGGCATCTTCTTGCAGAACCATTCTGGTTTGAGGAATTCTTTCCTGAACTAAGTGACATGAAAGTTTCTTAGTAACATGTCACCTAAAGGGCCTTTCCAGCTGTGTTGTACATTGACATTACTAGACCTTCATCAGAAAACTCTCATCTGGTTCTGGCTTGGTATCATTTGCCTTTCTCACGCTGTCAGCAGGTTGCCATCTTCTACTCCTTCTGTCATTGCTCATTATGCTGGGATCTTGATCCTTACCCAGCTGATAGATTCCCACCTTGCCACATAGATTGGTTATTAGTCTCCAAATGCACCATCTTGTGTCATATGATAAACCACTTCTTCACAGGTTTGTTATTCCAGCCATCAGGTCTTTCTCTGAGAAACGCTGCCTCTCTGTGTACTGCTCTACCTCTTAGCTGGGCAATGTCAGCTCGTCCGGGCAGCACACTGGCATTTTTCTGTAAAGGTCACAGAGCTTTTGAAAAAGTTTGTTTTAAAATTATCCTGGAATATACCCACTAATAAATCTCTCTAACCTGAAGTGCTAATTTTCAACATTATTTGCTATTATAGCCTCTTAGATCAGCTCCTTGCACACCAGATTTTCCTTCATTAATTTCATCTTCAATTTTTGCAGGTAGCAATTTGTCAAATTTTTCGCTGGAAAGCTGGCAGACATTTTACTCATTTCTTAGAACTGGGAAGTGTTATTTACTTTAAGAAAAGAACAAGCTTAGACAAATGTGAATTAGTAGTGAAAAATTCTTCTTCTCCCTGCTATTTTCCATTCTATTTATTGAGGAATTTCCATTAGTTTCCAGTCTTTCTTGCTGGTATGCTCAAAGTTATTCCTTGTATGCTAGCATATTATTTATGTCTGATTAACAGGTTTTATCTCCTTCTCAACCTGTACAATTTTCTTCCTGACTTTAAAGACTTTTGTTTTCAGTTCCCGTTTAGAAAATATGTTCAAGGACTGCAATAGGGGAAGTTTGAATTGAATGACTATATAATCCCAGAGTGAGAAACAAACAGTTGAATAGTGGATTTTCTTGCTTCAGTTGTCAATTGGAAATTTTTAGCTCAGGAAGAACAGAAGGTTAGCTGATAGAGCCTAATACAAATTTTGTGCTTATTGCCTTTCCCTATTTTTATGCCTTTTACATGAGTTCTAATAAAGGATTCACAAGGAAACCCAACTGGCAGTCACTTCCCTATACATTTTATCACATATCCCAATAGAGTGACATTTTTAGCATGCTTTTCCAAGTTGTTACATTAACAAATTTGCACTGATTTCTTTATCCTGTCATCTAAAGACCACCTTGTAGTAAGACAGTGAACTTTTACAGCATTCCATAGTTGATGCACTGTCTAATGTCACAAATGTCTGCTCAAATTACTTCACTAAGACTTGAGAAGAGTCTACATTGTGCCTTCCATTTGAGCTTGATTTGACAGAATCAGTCCCTGCGCTAGCTCATGGCACTTATCAGTTAGTCAGCCTTCCTCAGGGAAGAGAATTTAGAGTGCACCATATTCAGTTTTCAGATCAAGCCCTGTCCCCTTAGGAAGCTCTGTACTGCATTATTAAACAAGGTGCCATCAGCCGTAGCACCATGCTTAAACATTCACTCAAATAAAAGACGACATCATTAGGTTAACTCTTTTTTCACCAGCTTTATTTATCGTTCAGTCATCTAAAATAAAACACCAAGACAAAGGAAAATTTGCTACATCTTTCTTTTCATTTCTCCTGAAGATTTGTAAATGTGGGAAGGAAAACCTCTCTGATGTTACAAAATAATGATTAAACTTGGTGCTATATGAGGCGAGGTTTTGAAAATTAGAATTTTTAATAATTTAAGAGCAATGTATTGTTTATTTTGCCAGTTTTATGTGTGGTTCTCACAGAGACTACTTGGTGTGTGTTTTGATTTAACTGTCATAGCTATGCACAACCAAATTCTGAATATTACTGTGACTTAATTATGCCAAAGACAGAAAAGTGACATCAAGCTAATATTTAAATGAGGGAAGAAATTGATCATAAATGTAAAAGTCCCTTTATATATTACCTGTTATACTGTCAGTGCACTGTACAATAAGAGCAAATAGATAGTGATCAAATTATGCACATATCATCAAGAATTATGGATCCTTGAAAGTATTTTATATCATTTCGATCAAACTGAAAGTTAAGTAGAAGGTGTGCTCCTCCTTGCAAGTGAGTAGACCTAGGATATGTATTTTAAGATTTGCATTTTAAATCTCCTTGGGTCTTCTCCTTATATTCAAAGTGAGTTTTTTATCTTTATTTATCTTGTCAGACCAGAAATTGTCAAGATTCTCTGAGAAAAGGAAAGATATCCTTTTTAAAGCTGCATGTTGATATAAATATGAAAATGGATTAAACTCTGCTTCCAATTTTCAAACATATGTACTTCAATGAATATTAAATGGTAGACCCATATCATCATCATGACTTATTTACTTTATAGAGTTTTTATCAAAAAAGGACTGGAGTTTGCTGTGGAGCGTGAAACTCCACTGTAATTGAGTTTAGAGTGGTAAAACCACTAAAGAGGCCATGGCCCCAGAGAGTTCCCTGAAACCCACCTGTCAGCTGGTGTTACATCACTGATCCAACAAGCCGTGCCTTCCCCTTCCCGCTAAAGATTTCTGTGGAGAAAAAAATGAAAAAAAAAAACCCAAAACAAAACACCCGAAGTTGCTCCTAGGAAAAAAACCCCTCTGCAACAGCTGCACAGTGTCAGCAGAAATAATGATCTGAAACTCAGCCTCCAAGGGATGCTAGTCTGGGTCCTAATTCTGTAAGGTGTCATTTCTTTCATTGCAATGCCATTAAGCATGAAAGTAATGGAGATGACATGAAGTATTCTTTCACCGAAGTATAACAGGAGGGGGAAAGGGTACTTCAGGATATTGACAGGAAAAGGTGTCTTGTTTTGCTAGAAGGGTTCTCTTAAAGGATCCATACATAAAAGTGGCCATTTAATTCTCAGTATTTTATTATGGAAATGGCACATTTTATCATTTTAACATTTGAAATGCACCTTCCTATGAAAATCGAAGTTGTAAGCAGGTTTAGTTCTTTAGTTTCTTTCAGTTAAAAGCTGTTTTTTGCAGGTAAATTGGCCACCAATGCCAGACTACTTTATCCTCGTTGATGAAATCAGTCCTCAGGTCAAGTGTTCTGCTTGCAGAACTCCATTTACTTCTGTGGAGTTTCACCTGTGCGGGATCTGGTTATAAACCAGTAGTGACTGATGATATTTAACAAATAGTTCACTTGCCTATTTTCTGTCCAGCAGACACTTGCATCTGAAGCAGCTCCCCACCACTACTGTAATTTAAGCACCTGCACTAGACATTTTGGCAGAGATGATGAGACAAACCACCTGGGAAATAGCTCCTCTGTGAAGCTCAAGGTGATTCCTGCACCAAAGTGTCAAGGCAAGCCGGCAGGGCTGTGTGAGCAGTTTTCTAAAATGGTGCATTTATTCTATTTTTGGCATGAAAAGAGGCTTTCTTCTTCAGGCTGTCAAGTAAATCCTGTGACAAAACCGAACACCTAGCTTCAAAGACAGCTAAATGCCCCAACCTTATTTAAGATCTTGCCTCCACTAAAATCAGCACCATTCTGACGTTGGATCAAAGTCTGTAAAAGCAAAAAGTCCAAATGTTTTCTATTGAGAAGATGTAGCTGATCATATTGAGTCCCTTTTTCAAGAAAGGGAGAGAAGTGGCTCTGTTAGACTTGGATTTGTTTCAAAGATCATGGCTGACAGATGCATTGTTCTGAAAACTGCTCCTGCCAGTTTTTTTATCTATTACATCTGCATTAATATGCAGTGCAAATGAGTCCTCGGTTTGGTCTTTGAATTACTACTGTGATCACTGGTGCTGAAATTGAGAAAGGAAATAATATTTCTCCTATATCTTTGCTGCACATCGAAGTCTGAAATAGGGCTTCCTACAAGAGATGTTCTGCTCTCAGGAGTTTTCCTGCTGTAACATGCTTCAAAAATAATTGCTAGGAGGAACATTGCAAATTGCTGTGTGTTACCTGCATGACCTTGGCATGCAGACTCCCCACAAGTAGTAACTCCAAACTGGAGCACTGCTGGGAAAAGGATACATGTGAACTTCCAGTCTACTCTGCGAGTGATTTGGACTTCCAGCCTACTCCTGAAGAAGAACTAGGGCTGTTGCTAGTGTGAGTGCTCTCCTAGCTGCATAGAGGCATGTTTTCTTTAAATCCAAGAGGATCACTACAGACATGGTGTCTCCCAGTGTTTCTGCTTGCTTTCAGCTTCAGTCTTGAATGGTTATGAACAACATTGAACTGAAGAAAACTTCTAATGACTTTCACTGAAGAAATATGCGAATTGCCCATCTTTACATTCTATGCATTTTTGCAATCAAGGAAACCTTTAGGCACATAATGAAATCAAAAACCACTGAGAAGAAAAACATTTTGACTTTTGATTTGATCTTAATATAAAGAAGCAACCTTTTTGTCTTCAAAGGGTACAGTTTAAACTTTAAAAAATATCACTCTGTCTTTGCTATGAATAATTTCAGTGTTGATTCAGTCTGTAGTACTACTGTCTCGGACATGGTTCCATTTGCTCCTAAGCCAGTCAAACTGCGGGCTGCTGCTAAAAGGGGTGATTTTCCTTGAAGGATCATGCTGCTTTTTCTGCCCACTGTCTGCCGCAAGACATAATTTTTGGTGGCTACCTGATCGAAAACTTTTTCCACCCCCAGTTAGTTTTCAGTTGGATCAACTCACTGACCTGGCAAAGCCTGATGCTACAGGATCACTGGACCTGACAGGAGGAAAGTGGTGGGAGTGCAGCACCACAGGAGGGCAAGGGAGCGACTTTTTTGGCATCATTTTAAGCTACACGAGATAAGGTGTGTCATAGAGCCACTTTGCAGTTAATAGCAGTGCTGTTTTATTACACTAAACAAACAGGGGAAATGTGACTCAGTAACTCTGATTTGCTCTCCTTTTTCTCCCCTTACTCTGCCCACCACTGTAGTGCCTGAATTCACATCAGCCTTAATTCTAGCAGTACATCAAGAGGTGCTTAAAATGACTGTTTTCATAGACCTTCACCAGCAGTCTTTTCTTCATCTCTGTGTCTAAAATACAACTTCTTGCCTCCAATCCAGCTCATGACCAATGTTTCCTGACATTTCTGCTTGAGGGGCCTGAAATGGAAAAACTGAAGAAACAAAGACACCTTACCCCGAAGAATTTACACTTTGGTATTTATGGGAATGCACCAAATTTCAGGTGTTCACACTTGTCTTTATTGTGTCACGAGAGGTTTGAGCAATTTTTTAGGAGAACTCTATGGCAACTTATGTAAGAAGTTTGTGCCCCTCAGTGGTAGCAGAGCATTTGTGCTAAGAGAACTGCTGGAATGACAGTGATGCTGTGGATTTGACTGATATCTGTCTTGTTGCTCATACCTCATAACTGAATTCAGAGTAGCTGAAAAAAGCCAAAAACCAAAAAAATGGCAACCTGCATGTCTTCAATATTCTTTACCCATTTTTCCATCATATGAGGGTGGTAATTGGTTCACTGTTCTCCTTACTGGAGTTTCAGGAAAAGTATGTTGTTACAACCTGTTCCACATCACACTGGGCTATCAGTTCCCACAGTTTCCTGAAATAAGTGATCATCAAAAAAGCCACAGCATATTCAAGGTATTTTATTGTAATGTTGTACAGCTCTGTTTCAGCAGAAGTCTCATTGCTTTTTGGATGTGCTCACCAGACACTGATCAGCAGCTTTCAAATAAAAGGTGTTCGCAAATTATGCATGTGTAGTGCCCAAATGTCACGAAGGTAAAAATTTGTTATTATTATTGTTGAGCCTTACATTTAATATCAGTAGCCTGTCCAGTAAGTGATGAAAGATATGTTATGGATATTGAGAGCCTTGCGGAGATGAGCAGACGCTTTCCCTTTGACAAACACTATCCAACACTAGATGGCACGCTTGGCCTCAGGATCACAGCCACTGGTGCCTGTCCTTCCATCGCCCCAGTGCTTTCCCCCTTCGGCCTTTTTTCCAGTTTCTAGTAAGAAGTGTCCGTGAAGTTACAGGGTGCAGCTGGGCAACCCTAGTAGAGGAATTTTGAATCCTCTGTTGTATGTTTTTCCCCAAGCTTCTTAATGCTCCATATTTTGAAAGAAAAATTTTTAAATCCCTAAATATGGAGAGGAAATAGGAGATACTGGAGTCTCTCCCAGTGCAAATAGTAGAGTTTTTTTAATAAATCCTAAGAAAAAAAAAAGATAAGGGGATGCAAAACTATTTTCACAATTTTCCCCCTGCTCTATTCTATCTCCATCATCTATTGTTCTTACACTGGCAGATTAAAAATGGTTGCATAACTTAAAAATAAATTGCTTCATGTCAGTTTGATCCATGCCAAAAATTTATTTTGTTACAATTCTTGATTTGATCACTGAACCAAAAATCCACATTTTCAATGTCCCTAAAGCAAAGTGATACACTTTTTTGTGTCAGGAGCTGCTTCTGCCTGTGTCAGGAGCTAGTGGCACATAATGGGATTGGGATTAAAGAGCAAAGTGGATGGATCTAAGACAGCAAAGTTGACACAAAGTGAGATTCGTGGAAGTTACTTTGACTGCCTCTAATCTAGTCCTGTGGGCTGGATTCCCATACATCCGGCAAGGCCTCAATCTCTGCTGTAATTGCATTGGCCTTGGTGATAGCCAAAGACCAGCTAGAACTTAATTTGACTACTGCCTTGAAAGACAATAAAAAATTCTATTCTATAAATACATTGTCAACAAAAGGAAGACCAAAGAGAATCTTTATCCTTTATTGGGTGTGAGGTGAAGCATTGCCCCAAAGGTTGAGGAAAATTGAGGTACTTATTGCCTTCTTTGCCTTAGTCTTATTAGTGAGGCCAGTTGTTCTCCATGCAGTCCAGGGAGTGCAGTGATGGGGAGAAGAAATAAGCCCCCATATTCCAAGGCAAAATGGTCAGGGATCCGCTGCACCACTTAGACACACATGAATCTATGCAGCCAGGCGGGATCCAGCCAAAGGTACTAAGAGAGCTAGTGGAAGTGCTGACAAGACACTCTCCATCATTTCGCAGCAGTCCCAGCTAACCAAGGAGGTCACAGGTGACTGGAAATTGGCCAGAATGACATCTACAAAGAAGGGTGAGAAGAAGGAGCCAGGGAGCTGCAGGTTTGTCAGTCTGACCTCAGTGCTGGAAAAGGTCATGGATCAGATCATCCTGAGTGCCATCACACAGCACCTGCTGGACAACTAGGGAATCAGACAATTAGGGAATCGGACTCAGCCAGCTTGGCTTTATGAAAGGCAGGTCCTGCGTGAATAACTTGGTCTCCTTCTATGGCAAGGTGACCTGCATAGTGGATCAGGAAAAAGCTGTGGATGTTGTCTGTCTAGACACCAGTAGAGCCTTGGACACGATTCCTCACAGCATTCTGGAGAAACTGACTGCTCATGGCTTGGACAAGTGCTTTTCCTTGCTGGGTGAAAAATTGGCTGGATGGCCAGACCTAGAGTGGTAAATGGAGTTACATCCAGTTGGCAGCAGATCACAAATGGAATACTCCAAGGCTCAGAATAGGAGTAGGTCCTATCTCATATTTTCATTAACAACCTGGGCGAGGCAATCAAGTGCCATCTCAGTCAGTTTGGAGACAACACCAAGTTGGGTGGGAGTGTTGATCTGCTGGGGCACCCTGAACAGGCTGCATAGATGGGCTGAGGACAATGGTAAGAGGTTCAACAAGGCTCAGTGCCAGGTCCTGCCCTTGTTTCACAGCCCCATGCAACGCTGCCGGCTAAGGGCGGTGTTTGGAAAGCTGTCTGATGGAAAAGGACCTGGGGGTGCTGGTCAACAGCCAGCTGAACATGAGCCAGTGTGTCCAGGTGGCCAAGAAGGGCAGTGGCATCCTGGCTTGGATCAGCAATAGTGTGGTCCAGCAGGACCCGGAAAGGGATTGACCATCCATCTGTACTCAGCATTGGTGAGGCCACACCCCAAGCGTTCAGTTTTGGGCCTCTCGTTACCAGAAAGACACTGAGGTGGAGAGGGCTCAGAAAAGGGCAACAGAGCTGGTGGAGGGTCTGAAACACAAGTCTTATGAGGAGCAGCTGAGGGAGCTGGGGGTGGTTAGTGGTTAGTCTGGAGAAAAGGAGGCTCAGGGGAGACCTTATCACTCTCTTCAACTATCTGAAAGGAGGGTGTAGCCAGTTGAGGGGTATGAGAGGAAATGGTCTCATGTTGTGCCAGGGGAGGTTTAGATAGGATATTAGTAAAAATTTCTTAATGGAAAGGGATTGTCAAGCACTAGAACAGATTGCCCTGGGAAGCAGTGGAGTCACTATCCCTGGACATAATTAAAATATGTGTGGATGTGGTGCTGAGGGACATGGTTTAGTGATGCTTGGCAGTGTTGAGTTGACTGTTGGACTCAATGATCTTCAAGGTCTTTTCCAACCAAAACTATTCTATGAATTTGTGATCTCTTGAAAAAGAGCTTTCCATTTAAAATCTCGTTTAAAACCTGGTTTGGTTATACCTGAAAAACATATACTGCCGTGTGTAGTTCTTAGAAGTTCTTAAGAATGCAAATACTTCTTTTGATGCCATCAGCACAGTGTGCAGACACCTGAGTTTCTCTGTACTTCTCTCTATCACTGAACTGTGGAAAAAGGCATTTCACTTAGCTACTGGGAATAGAAGCTTTCCTGAAGCCCTGTCTCACTGAAGTACTCTTAGCTGTTCTTTACCTGTTTTATGTGAAAATGGATATTTCTGCCCCATCCTTTTCCATTGTAGGTGGCCTGGACACACAGTCCTGATGCTGCATTGCTGATATCCAAGTACAGACTTCTGCAGTTCTGTTATGAACCTTCTCTACTCAGCTGGGATTATTATCAGAGTATGATCTCCCCAGTGAGAGCCTGGGTTCAGATGTTGCTTTTTGCTGAGGGGCTAGAAACAGGACACAAAGCATGGCTTTCTGTCGGAAGATGGGAGTCCTGACCTGGCAAATGCAGTGCAGAGATATTTTTTGCACTCTGGCACCTCTTGGTACCAAAGTTAGCTCTAAATGTTTTAAAATAATTAGGCATCAATTACATCTAAATTTCTGCCTTTCCACCACTGTAATTTACATAATTTTAGCTGCATTGTTAATGATTTATCTCAACCAAAGTGGGAAGGAAATCAAAGCATAGAAATCTTAGAAAGTAAAAAAGAACCTTATTTAACTGTCCACATGAGTAACAAATGCATTGATTTTAGGAGTTCAGCATGCTAATTTTTACAAACACTGAAATATCTCCCAGCTGGATAAAAAAAGATGCAGGAGAGCCAGCTCTGTCTAGCTGACACAATGCCAGAAATCTAATAAAGGGAATGCAGCATTGGAAAGTACAAAAGTCAACATGTCAACATAAATCAACTTTGTCAGAATGAAACAGATGTGTCCATTTGTTGGTAGATCAGATTAACGTAAATCAAGGCAGTATAAAGGTTACACATTATAGGGATTTGTGACTGGTAAACTTTCATAGTGGGATCAGAGATAGTAATCATCTGGCAGTGGGAATAAAAAAGTCAAAGTGAAGCTTAAATGCTGAATCAAAAATCAGTCCTGTTAATGTCTAACATGCTGGGGTCAAAAATTCATAAGACTCCAGCTGTGAAAATAAGATGGGAGCTGTATTAGTTTTCTCCATTCTGTATCTCACATTTAAGTGTTGTCAGTTGATGAGGGTTTGTCCCTCGGGAATTGTTGTGGGGTACTTTAGTCCATGTAAAGTGAAAATTTTGCATCACATAGAGGATCTTGTGAAATTCTGTAAAGCATGAGGACAACATGCTGAGATTCATAATGGTGAGGAAGGAACAGTAGGAACAGTAGTCTGCCACATGCCCTTATCTAAAAGTGGTTCTTGACAAAGAAGGCAGCGTGTTTGTAGTGCGGAAGCCAACAGAATCTGGGACACATTTTAACAGTCAGTGGTTATTAATGGATAAAAACTGGTAACTATAGATGGATGTTGACATGTTGACTGTTTAAAAAAAATAGAAATTCCAATGGACCCATTCTTTTCACGCCTTTCAATATTATTTCTGTTTGTGGCATTTTGTGAAGTTTCGTTACTGAGTCAAAAGTTTGATGTAAACAAGCAATAAGCTCTCTAGCAGGATTTATATACTGAGAAAACATGAAATAAAACAAATCACAGGCAGCTTCTTTAAGGCACATGGTGCATAGTGTCAATGCAAAAATTTTGCAAAGCTTTTTGCACTTCGTTTCCTCTTTTTTGTTTCCAAATGATAGGCCCACAATTTATTTTTATAACTGTATAAATTTCTAAATTTGTTAAATGTTTTAATATCATGGTTATACTGTGTACTCAAGAAAAATAATCTAAATTAAACAAACAAAAATTTTAAAAGACATAATGCAGTCCTGCTTCTTTTCTAAAAATTATTTGCATTTGATACCCTTGGCAAATTTTTTAACGCTTATGATCCAAATTCAGACTTATTTAAGAAGCACTTTGCTCCAAATTTGGCTCTACTCTCCTACTTTAAGTCAGTACTGCTTTCCAAAGAGTAAGATGCTAATAAGCACATGGTCACATTACATCTACCTGTGAGGGGTGTATTATGTCTTTACACAGAATCACTTATTTAAGGTATGTAAGAATTTTCAAAGGTATATGTGTCTAGTATATTTAGCCTCGTTTTCTAGATGGGGCACTGAGTGCCATAAAAACTATGGGCAGATGATGCCACTGCCTAACTTTTCTTGTGATGGTCTAAATGTAACCAAAGGAAGGTAGTGAAGATGTTGGCTGAGGCTGATGTGCCCCTGAGTCTGTTTCCCCAACTTTATGACTATCTAACTGTGAGTAACTGAAGCTCTGAAACATGGAAGTCACGATCTGAAATGGTGATTTGGTCAAGACAAAGTGATGACTGTGGCAAAATCATGATGATATTACCCAAATATCCCAATTCTCATTTTGCCATCATGGTTATGAGATCATGTTGGCTCCTGCCCTATAACTATAGTGAAAACAACATTTCAACAATAAAAATACACCTCTCATGCATCTATTTATGCTCTGAAAAGACAAGCTGAGAATAATGTCTATAACTAGCATGAGGTTATGGTATCAGAAGCGCAGGTTCTATGATTCTTATTTAAATATATTTAAATATATTTTATTCAATATTCCCATGACTCCCATGCAGAAGACAGTACATTTTGTGAATAAAAAGTTGGTTTATGTTTTCCAGATTATCAACAATGGCTTTAAGTTTCAAATAAATCACCAAAATGCCAACTGGCTTGTCCACAACATTGTGGGGAGCAGGCTGAGTTGCACAAGTTTCCTCAATACAGTGAAATGCCAATGTCCTGTGAGGGAGGCAGTCATTGATAATTGGAACCTGGTCCTGTGGCATTATGAGTTGTGGTAGGCCAAGAGAAGAAGGAAGTCTGAGGTGGGAGCTCTCAGTAATCATTATCAATGAAGGGAAAAAGACAGTATTGACAGAAAGACCTGCAGACAGGCAGTGAAGGCAACCACAGACTTGTAGGGCAGCTGAAAAATGAAAGATCCTACTGAAATAGTTGTTCTTGTTTTAGAGTGTGCTCAAGATGAGTTTTACTTCAGACATGAAGTCTGTCGACATTGGTGTTGGTTCAGTAATGTCAGGTACTGGCTGAGGCTGAAAAATACAGCATGGGTGGAAAAGTACTCCTTCTTGCAAACATTTGAGTTTTCTTGGAAGTTTCCTATCTGAATACTGACCTGGCCTGACCCTATTTAGTTTGTGAGATCTGATGAGATCAGAGCCTGAGGTTATGACACTAAAGTAAGAAAAATGATAACAAAACAAAAATGGCATGATTGACAGGGTAGTAGGCTGAACACAATAAACCTAAGGAGAACTATGTGTATGTATTCCACTCCTCAATATCCTCTTTGTAGATAAGAAAAATAAGCCTCACCCTGGAGCTAAAATAGTAATGGGATGAGGGCTGCCTGCCTTACTTGCTGGCCATAAACAATAAGTATATTATACAAAGATGGATTACTGAAATGGAAAGTGGGTACTCATGAGATGCTACCTTGAGGCAGGACTGAAGCAGGAGCTATCCTGGCCCCCATGTGCTGTCTACAGTTATCTCCTTTTGGTGGCCCCACATTTCTCAGTAAGCTGCAATATGACCCTGTGTAATCCAACTTTAATGCTTTTCACTGTCAGGTTCATTGAGGCTATAGAAGACTATTTTGCTTGGAGAAAAAAAATAGATATGTGAACTAGTCACTGAAAGCATTTACAGATAAAAGAAGAAGTCAGCAAAAAGCTGTCTAAAGAGGTTTCTTTTGTAGTGCACTGAGGAAAAGCACTGAGGAAAAGAAGCTCCTTATGACAATAGAAAAAATGGCAATAGAAGAGTTACATAAGAAAGCTCAGGTTGGGTTTTTTTGTGCCCATCTTGTTCACTATCTTGAAAATTATTGAGACACATGCTATTAAGGTTATGATGTAATGATATTGAACTCGTTTAACAGAACTCTAAGGACAGATTTTTCACTCTGCAATGAGTACTGGAAGCAACTTCAGAAATTAGGCCAAGTTCTGATGTTACTTGTTGCATAATAAATAGAAACTCAATTAATATCAAAGGAATTGTTTTAGATTGTTGCCAAATACCTATATCTGGTCAATGCTCAGAGCCTCTAGATTTCAGTTTTTCAGAAAATTTGCACGTTTTGTAAACATCTTTAATTTCTACAGACTATTTTGTATGCAAGCTGTAGGCTCATATAGATCTTCTTTTCACTTGGAACAAGCCAGGACAGATCAAATGTCCCTGAGGCTTTTTACTATGGTATTCCAGTTCAAGATAGAAATGCAAATACATTTAATGAGAAATTACTCAGAAGACTTCCTATTTTAGAGACTCAGAATTAGTTTGTGATTTCTGGATGTAAATTAGAACTGGTGAGAATTTCTCTGCTAAAAAAATGAATGGAGAATTCAATTTCTGAAGAAGCATAAAGTTCCACAGAAGGGAGAATTCATAGTTTTAAAATTATGAATGAGTAAAACTTACAGATTTAACGGATTTTAGACTAGCTCTGGTGAGAAATTCATAGATCTTCTAGACTTGTTAAATTGAATATAAAGGCCACAAATGTTTGAGTTATCCTTTTTAGTGCAACCTGGAATTTACCTCTTTACTAAAAATCCTAAAGTTTTTGGATTTTGTGCTTTCAGAGGACATGAATTAACTTAGAGAACAAGAGATCATTTTCATGGTGACTTTTCCAAGTACAGTTTTATTTTCCTGTGAGGCATACTTGTGATTGTTATTGTTTTACATTCCGTATAAAACTCAAATGCAATAAAAAATATAAAATTCTTTTAGTACTGTCATTTCAATCACTGCAAAGTGCAGTCTTCAGTCAAATTTGTAGGCATAGTTTTGCAAGTACTGAGAAGTTAGTTGCTCCCTGAGAATAAAAGCAGTGTGGCAGGGACACCTGAAATCTGGAATATAAATAATTTTATAAAGGTGAAGTAGTCTAACCTCAAGTCTTTGTTACTAAACCCATGCTTTTTAGACATCTGAGGTTACTCCTTGGGAAAGACAATATTGGACAAGTCCATGATTAGAGCTTTTGTAATGTTAACCATCCCTACCTCACTGGAATTGATTATACACATTTGATGGAAGGCAATTGGAATGGTAAGTCACTTAGTCATATTCTCATTTTCACACACCATTCAGCCTCCTGAGCATTCAGCTTCTTCTCATTCTTTTCTCTTTTCTCACAGCAGTATGCACAGCATGTTCCCACCATTGTTCTGCATAGTTTAGGATGGCATTTAGATAGAAAGATTGGTGTAAACATGCAGAAGCTGCCGGTGAAATGTATAGGCTTCTCCAATGCACACACATCAGCAGCTTCCTAATGTCCCTGAAGAAAATGGAGAAATTAGCAGCATTTTATTAATGAGGCTGACTAATTGTTGCAGAAAGTTGAAGCCCAGTGCTGCAAGTAACTGGGCATTCTTATCGTACCAGTGCAGGTTGAGGGAACAGAATGTACTCAGCAGTTGTATCTCTTAAATTTGACCACTTAACCAAATAAACTCTGTTTCCTGCTGCGTAGAATACTTGGGGTTGAAAATTAACCTGAAGATTAGAAGTGGGTCAAAACAGAACCCGGACCTCAACTCTAAAGGTACATCAAATTTATCTTTCTAAAAATTTCCGTGTATGAACATGGTGAAGCATGAACTTTGCCAAATTGTGAAATGTCTTGATTTGCTTTCTACCAAGAGCAGCATCATAGGAAGGCTCTAATCTAGATTGATCTTCAACCACTGTTTCAAAATCCATGGTTAGTTCTTTCTGTTGGGACTCTTACTGCCACACAGCATCACAACTGGCTTCTCGTACTGGTGTTTATGTCACTCAGATGCCAAACAATGAGGTTATTTAATTTTGTTTAAAACGATTGGCTGAACTGCATGACAGCATTTAAACATGGCTACCCATAGCCAAGATTCTAACAGCTTTGAGGTCTTTTTATGATGGAAAGCTGTATTCTGAGAGCTGGGGATGAACACCTGTAGCTGACAGTGCAGACCTAATTAGAGGTATTAATCCAGAGTCTGAAACTGCAAAGTGTATTTGCAGTACTTGTGAGCGGCATCAGCATGTCACAATGCAGCCCTGAGACAAGTGTGAGCTGCTAAAAGGGCGTATGTTAGCATGGAGCTTTGCTCTGACTTATGTTTCTGCCCATGTTTCTAGAGTCAGTTGTTGGCCATGTAAGCTACCTGCCGCAGTTTAAAAAAAACCACCAGTACAAGTAAAGAAATACAAGGTGATAGAATGCAGCGACACAGAGGGCAAGGCAGAACCATAGAAGTATCATCTCAGAACACCTTGGGCTAATTAATATGAACCTGCTCTCAGGCCAGCACTGCTTTTTGGAGCTGAAGGCCTCATCACCAACTTCACTGTGCAGGCATGATAGTCCCGTAGGTCTGCTCATGCTCTCATTGCATCCACCATTAGTATTTCAGTCAAATAAAGTCCAGGCAGCATTGTCACAAAGTCTGAGAGTAGAGGCAATTTGAGAAGCTCCAGAACACCTCAGAGAAGTGATATCTTTGGGAACTGTATCTCTGCAACAGCTAAAAGTGCTGAGATTTCACAAGCTGCATGTCAGTGGTCTATACAGATAAGGAGAAAGGACCCTCTGGTTTGTGCTCTTATACAACACAGAGCAGAATTTCCCCAGTCTTCCTGGGTTTATTGCATACATCGGTCAATGCATAGAATGAAAGGGAGACTTATACATAATATGCTTCCTACAAGATGCCCAGGAAAGGCCAGATTTTCCCAGTAAGTGGGACTCTGTGTTTGCTGTCTTTTACAAGCATATTCAAAAGGTCTGAACAATCACTTGCGTCCAATGAACCTACCTTTTACAAATGTATTCCAGTCTTGGAAAGGTTTTTACATCTGCTGTGTGGACTGGAGGGTGCACATCATAATTTCTTTGCTGCTTCTGTGTCAGGCAGCATTCCCTAGCATTCCTTTTTTACAGCAAATAGCTCTGTGCATAAATAAGACCCTAAAAATCATTTCCCTTTGATAAATATTTTAGTGAATATTCCTGCTTGCGCAGGGCTCTCTTCGGTTCCCCTGAAGCCATATCTGGCCCACATACAGTGAAAATGAGGCTGTCTGCTCAACATGCAAAACTCCTTATGTTCTAGCTAACAGTAGGCATCAAGTAAAAGGAAAAGGACTTTTTCTTCCTTTGTCTTCCAGCAATGTTATCTTAGACAGCCACCAGCACATGATCATTTACATAAGGAGGGAACCGCAGAGCTGCTGCCAACTGCCCACAGTGCCTGCCAAAAACAGATGTTAGATGTTACTGTTAGAATAATGTCTTCTTCAGCTTGACATGTGAGTGCTGCAATCTTTATTTAAAAGGAAGAGGAAAAAATATGGTTGAATTAATGAAATGGAGCACGCAACATACGGTCTGAAAAAATTATAATCTAAGGGAAAGTGCTGGTTACCTAAGACTGCTAAACTCAGCTGGGTGAATTTGTCACAGAGAGCTGTTCTGGTCTGGCACATAGATGGATTTGGTGACCTAACAGATCTATTGTACTTTTATATTTTTATTCCCATGCCTTCACATCATTTTAAATAGTTTCCAAATGGCTGAAAGTAAAATGTATTGTAAAACTTTTTAAAACTCCACTATGTATTGAGTAGCATGGTGCTAAATCCAGTATTCTTTTTCCCCAAAAATCCCCACATTAAGTAACAGGTAGCATTATCAAAAAAGCTGTGATTTACATGTGGATTTTGCTATAATTTTGCATAAGTCCTGTGATCCCTATAAAAATACTATTTAGATAATGCCTTTGTGTTTTATCTGGGAGGCATTTCCTTCATGTATCTTATGGGAGAGGAAAGAATATGTCTGCAAAGATACAAAATATTATAATTTATTACTTTATTTTCCTGTTCTCCCATGATCAGGGAACTAAACTGCTTGGTCTCCAGAGCTGACAAGATGACTGATATTGCAGTCAGCCTTACTTAGTCTATCAAGTCTTATACTCATGGTGGTTCTGTGGGGTCAGTAGAGCCAACAGACCCTTGATTTTACACTTGTGTGTTGAGGTTGAGTTTTCACATGGCCTCACCCAAACAGTCAGTTCTCTCCAGCCCTTCCTTTGGTCAATACCCACACTGTCTCTTCTTGATAGCCAGAGGAACTTAACACTCCTGAGAACTCTGTCCCCTGTCCAAGTGTCACTGGAAGTGATTAAAAAAAAGTAATAAGAAGTAGAGATAGACATGCAGGCACAGAAGCTGCGTGATGTCATCAGTCAGCATTGCTCCATCAGAACAAGCTTAAACGGACCTTCATTGCAGGTCCTGTAGTTAAAGGTATCTGAATCTACGAGGTGTCTGTCCTCAGGTAAGTAGGAGATAAGGCAAAGTATTTTTCTCTCCCACTGCAAGAGTAGCCAATACAAACTTCCTCACACTGTATGTTCCTGAAGTTTTTAGGATTCCAGCTTCAAACTGTTGCATGGAAAAAGCAGAGCCGCCTAATTGCACAGCTGCCTGCCCTGTGAGGGTAGGCAAAGTGCTGCAATCTGCTTCCCAAGATAGATGGGACAAGAAAACTTGTGAGTGCTTTTTGTCCTCCTCGCCCTCCTTTTCTTTCTCTTTGGCTGGAAAATGAGGTTGTCAGGTTGTTCTGTGAGTGTTCACCTTTGCGGACAGGTCTGGAGGAGGTGAGCTGTGCAGCCAGGTCATGGCTGCCAGTAGGGGAAGCCCTTGTCCTCTCCTCCTCACACTGGCCATATCTGCGGCAAACTGATGCTCCTGCACTGGGCTGCTTTACCTGATCATTATGGATTTAGGTGGGTATTGAAACTTTTTACAGGTTTGGTGGATGGGGTCCTGAGTCAGCTCAGTAAAGAGTTTCCTCCAAAGAAGAGGAGGAAGGAACAGGATTGCACATTTGATACACTTCTGTACTGTATAGAGTTGGCTCAGCCATCTTGCTTAAAAACACCAAAAGGCTGAGTTGAGATGTTATCACCACAGGAGGGTTGCACAGAAATTGCACTTTGTGATATGCTTTCAAAACTGCAATACTCTTGGCTTTTTGTCCTTCTGGTTCTTTCAGCATTGTCAATCCCTTTCCTTTTTTAAATTACAGACTGTTTCTCCAGCCATTTGCAAAGGGAGTGGGGGAGGACACAATAGGGAAACGTGTGTTGTTGCAGCTCTCTGTGTTCAGCAGTTAAGCCCTTTTTCTTTGCATCCTCCTATCCAAAGAAGTATTTACGTGAAATGTCAGTCACTCGGGGGAATTATATGAGAATTAATTATCTGTGGAGAATGATTTGGTCCTATTAATTATGGGTCTCACATAAGAAAAAGAATGGGCTTAATGTGTCATATGGTTTTTTTCAGCCAGTGAACTAGAACTCATCAGCATCAAATATCAATAATGGTTTTGTTGAATACAGATTGATGACCTCTGACAGAAATTATAGGAGAAACTTGTATCATTTTGTCTTATTATAGCTTACTAAGACCTTAGTCAAGATCGGGGTCTTATTTTCTTAGGCTGTCATGCAAGGGGTTAAAGCTGATGTTTATCAGATTATTGTTTGCAACCAGTCATGAATGAATAAAGCTTTAATGTACATAGAGTCAGAAATAACTGATTTTAAAATGTAATCGCAAATCAAATACAGTATTTCATGGAGACAGTTAAAACATTGTCTAATTAAGTCTTCATTTAAACGTGTGTAATTTTGTTGTTCAGAATGTACAGCCTTGTAGACTGTTCCCTGCAGTGAGCCGCGATGCCTGTTTGTTTCTTGCCGTTTGGTAAAAGAGACCTTGAACTTTATCTGTTGTAGATATAGTCAGATATAATATAAAAATAAAATATAAAATCCCAGGGAGTTTTCTGAGTTATTCAAAATCTTTGTACTTCACCATGAAAAACTGAGTGTTTATCGTACTGTACTTTTAAAATACGCTGTCAGTATTTTCTTGTTCATGAGTTTTCTCCCTTCCTTCTCCCATTGTTCAGCAACTTTTCTGAATGGCCGCAAAGCACCATACTGGCACAGTAAATTTGCTGGAATAGGATCATTTCTAGTGGAAATAGCTTCTTCACTGCAAGAGAAAGTCATACTTAAATACCAACAAAATAGCTATCATCACCGCATATATGAATTTCTGATTGAAGCATAAATATATGAGTAAGATGAAACAGCAATCTGTTGTGGGTTGGGTTTTTGGGGGGAGTTGTAAAGTCCTGATAGTTACAGTTGAAAGAAGGCTGGGATTTGTTTTTCTCATGTGCCATGCCTCAAGTTATACAGAAAACCTGTAGAAGAAGAATCCTTCACATTCAGTAGGACAGATCCATCGAGAAAAGCTTTTCACTACTGCAGAATGATTTTTCCAGGAATACAGCACAAGCTTAATTTTTGTTCAGATTTGTATTTGACTGATGCCATAACACACTGACTGTGCTTGAAACAGCAAACCTGTGAACAGAATTTGCTTTTAGGAAACACTACTCTGAGAGGAGCAACTAACACTGTGAAGCAGATGGTTCTCAGTTTTCAGGCAGTTGGACTGGAGGTCCGGGAAACACATCGGCACGTTCATCCTTCACCCCATCCCTTTGAGGGTGGACATTTAAAATTAAAAATAAATGGCAAAAGAAGCATCAAGGTAACTCCTTGCAACTGGGATTTTGTGTTTTATACTTTGGAAAAATCATTTCACTTACTAACTTGTCTGGTGAGGTTAAGAAATACAATTAAATGAAACCGCCAAATTGCAAATCAGGTACTTGGAAACAACAGAAAGAAAATTCTGAAGGAAACTAGGATGATATAAATACTTGGTTGATATCAATGCTGTAGCAGTCTGTTTGGATAGCATGTAATGGGAAGTGCGGTGAGGAATACCCATAAAAACACTTAAGGGAACAAAAGCACCTTCTTCTGTGTATTTTTCTTAAAAGTGTTTTTGTTGCATTCGGTGAATTCTGCACTGTCCAAACTTTGAATTTTTGTGGTAATTTCTTTGGAAAGGATAAGTAAAAAATATAAATTTTCACACATTTTCAAGACAACCTTCCCTTAAGTTTCCTCCTTTCACATGTATGTGTGTATATATATGCTTAGACCTTCTTCCCAGGGCAGGATTAGGTAGAGTTTTTAGTTATAGTGAGGACCAGGTGAAAAAGTAACATTACGTCATCATTTAGAAAATTGTTTATCTGCATCCTGTATTGGTGGAAATTATTTTTAGTTCCACAGGGAAAAAAAAAAAAAGTCAAGCATTACTTCAAACCTAGCAAAAGTGTTATTACCTATTTATCTCAAAAGGACTTGATACATCTATGTGATCATCACATACCAACTATTTGGAAACATAACCCTAAATATTTTTCACTGCCCCTTTCACAGTGAGTAAGGAAAATTAGGTTTATTAATAAATTCAGAAAATGGGGAAAATGTTTCTCAATGAAAAAATTATCTACTTCTAGTAAGCACTAGCATTTTTATTTCTTTCACTTAAATTACAGTTTCACACTGTTTTAGTAATATTGATATGAAAACTTAATTTCAGACACTAGAATGACTAATAATAAGGTATAAAAGAAATTAAGCCAGGAGACAGGTCCTCACCTTCATAAATGGCTGTAGTTCAGAGGCTACAAATTTGATTTTATTCCTAAGAATATGACTTGGGTGAAGAGCAAAAAGGATGTAAGACATGAGAAAGAAGCCAAAAAAATAAAAAGAAGGAAGGCATGTACTGATACCCTGGGCCTACGAAATCAATATATAGTTCCCATTTATGCAAAAATACCTGTTTTCTGCATATCCTTCAAGCAAATTGCACTTCAAAAGCCTGCATGCAAAAGTATTCTTCAGCTCTTTTTCAGGAACTTATTGAAGGAGATTCATGAACAATTGTTTTCTCTGTCTTTGTTATTTCTCAGCTGATTAACAGTTTGCTTGCAGAATCACAGAATCATTTCAATTGGAAAAGCCCTCTGAGATCATTGAGTCCAACCTTTGATGTATCACCACCATGCCAACTAGACCATATCAGTCTAAGTACCATGACCCGTCACTTCTCGGGCACCGCCAGGGATAGTGACTCCACCACTGCATGCCTTGGGCAGTCCATTCCAATGCTTAATGACCTTTTCCATGCAGAAATTCCTCCTGATGTCCAACCTGAACCTCCCCTGGCACAGCTTAAGACTGTCCTCCTGTCCTGTCTCTGGCTGCCTGGCAGAAAAGGGTGACTCCCACGACCTCCTTTCAGGAGAGAGTGACAGAGTTACCCCTGAGCCTCCTTTTCTCCAGGCTAAACAACTCCAGCTTTTTCAGCCACTCCTCACAGGACTTGTGCTCCAAACCCTTCAGCAGCTCTATCGCCCTTCTCTGATGTCACTCCAGCACCTCTGTGTGTTTCTTGTAGTGGAGAGGCCCAAACTGAACACAGCATTTGAGGTGTGGCCTCACGAGAGCGGAGTACAGAGGGACAACCATTGCCCTGGTCATGCTGGCCACGCTATTCAGTGTCAGTATTTTACATACTTAACACCAGAATGTGGGTGAAACATCATAGCATTTCGTATCACACAGGGACTGAGTACTCTGCCAACTCTAAAGAGTTACAGGAAACCAAAATGTCACGGCGTGGTTTCCTATCGGTACAATGTGATGGCATTTACCACAAGTTTTATTTTTTATTCAAAGAGCCTCTTTTGTGAAATGATTATCAGACTAGTATGCAAGGAAATCAGGTTGCTCTGAAGTCATGTACACTTACAGTCAGGGGGATGTTTCATTCTCCTTTTATTTTTTCCTTGCAGGGAAGCTGTTTTCTTTCCCTCTGCCTTCCTGCTTCTTCCAAATGACAGTCTTGGGCTTGTCAGAGCTTCCTATAGGCACTAAATACCCTTGGTCCTGGTAAACTCAGAAATAAATGAATGTGCTTGGGTCTTGTGAAGAGGTGACTTGAATTTCTGTGTTTAGTTCCACACGAAGGTCCCAGAGGAACTGTGTGTGGCTGTAAGATCACACACTGCATGCATTCACACTGGAGTGATGGTGATATTTACAGAAGCATCAAAGTTCACAGCTGTCTGTCCTTTCATAGATAATCAATAAATCATACCTCAGCTCTGGTGATTGTGCATGTCAAGTAACAAACAAGTCACCAGCATCTAAGCTTTTAAAGATAGTGCACTGTTTTTGTGGTGGAAAACTGCTCTTGCTGAAAGAAGGAAATGGCGGGGGGAGGGAAGAAATTCCATCATTTGCTGCTATTTCTGACTTTGGTCAGGAAATGCAAAATGTTTATGGATAAGAACAGAGCCCTCCCAAGTAAAAGAAAAAGAAAAATCTGCATGATCTCTAAACTGCCCTACTTGTCACCAGCTGACAGATCTGAAAAATGAAAACTACTTTTGACATTTACTGATTTGATGCTACCAGATGGTGCATGGCACTTCCAGACCAATGTGATGGGGAAGATAGGAATGGATGGAAAACAAAGCAGATCATAATTGTAAGCATCCTCTTTTATGATTCTCGCCATTTGCCACTTCATAAATTAATCAATCTGATTTCCGATGTATGGTTATAATTCTGCTGAAAGTCAGACTAGAATAAACAGATCCTGATCTGCATCCCAGATGGGAATAAAGATTAAAAAAAAACAAAACAGAATTCTGTGAGACTCTGGCATCAACTCTTTGCTTCCACTGGTTCCCTTCTGACACAAAGGTACTTATGGTCTAAATTAGTGTAAATGTTTTGCAGGGCTTTATTCATGTTACTAAGTGGCTTTGCAATAAACAGCTAAAAGCAAAAAACATTACAATTCTATTTCCCAGACTATAATTTTCTGCAGCAATAGAAATGCATTAGTCCTGGCTTTGACTTCTTTTCTGCTAATAAGGGCATGTTTTAATGCATTTCTGAATCTACTGTACCTCATCCTTCTGGGGTAGTTCATTGACTTATTTCCAGCTAATGAAACACAGGCAAATGCTGATGATCTGAGATTTGTAATTATACATAACATCAAGGAGCTCCCCTCAAGATGGCACTACTGAACTGCTTCACATACCTCTGAACCCTTACGTAATCTTGTTTATACAGCATCAGGGTCATTTTAAAGCTAAAATCACACGATGCTAATTTGGCCAATGATTTTCATTTTTATTTTGGCAAAATGCCTCCTTTATGTCTAAGCACAGACATTTAAAGGCAATATTTTTTGCAGGCTCTATCAATAGATTTGTAGTCAGGGAATATTTGTTAAAAAATAGCCAGAATTACACTTTTTGATCTGCCTTAGAAACCATGGACCACTCTGCAATCTGCTACACAGATCTGTGTACATGAGATTTACAGGCCTCTTTTCCTGTTGGTGGAGGCTCTGGATCTTTGCCTTAACGTGCAAATTGAGAAGGTCAGTACAAAGTAAGGGTGAGAATGAGAAGGATTTATTTTTCCAGAAGTTGCAAATACAGGGAGTCCCTGCACACTTCTATCTATCACCACTCTGAAGGAGGAAAACTTGCCTTTCCATTACCCTACTAGAGTCTCTTCTAAGTGTAGAAGTAGGAGATCGTACAGCATCTAGAGGTAAAAAGGCCTGGACCAATGTCATTACTTCTCCTCTGATCGTAAACTTGGCAAGAAAAACACCTCAAACCTTCCCCTTGCTGTCCTGACCTCTGCATATCCACTCAGTCTTCCCGACTGGAAGCTTCATTGCAAAGAAATTCTAGACTATGATCAGCAAAGGCAGTCTAGAGAAAATAGGTGCCTTTCTTGGTGTTCCATTTCCTGACTTTCCATGGTTATCTTCAAAATTCTTCTCTCTGATAGGGCAGCTTTTCTTGATGCTGTTGTAATGAAATATTTTTCTGTAGGGAGTTCTCTAGAGAATTTCTATATAGTTTGGGAGAAGACATGAAGGAACACCTCGCTGATCTATATCAATGAACCATAGAAAGAAACTGAGAATATCAATGAACTGCAGGAAGAAACAGGTAATACCATTTGCATTGGCAATCACTTTATAAACCACAGGAAGGAAACTTGTTATACTTCATTGAAGTGTTGTAGGAGATGAAATGAAATTATCCTCATTCCAGGACCAAAGAATCTGGCTATGCTATGCCAAAACTATGCTCTGCCTTGAGTAGCTGATTCATCATAGCAAAACCTCAGCTGTGTACCTATGAATGATGTGAAACAATCTGAGTAATACAGAATTGGGAAAAAGGTTTTACACTGAAAGATGGGTAGCATCATAAGCACATATTCACTTCAACACATCTTGTGTTTTGTAATTCCTAAATGTCTCCCCCATGTAGATGAAATCTGGGGTTTTATGCATAAAAAGATTTTTTTTTTAAGCTGTAACAATCTGCAAGAGATGTACAAATTTGTGTGTGCTCTCCCTGTTACGTGGCACTGATATAGCTTAGTCAATGCTCAGTACAAAATTTGTTCTATCTATATGAGACTCCTGGGATCAGACCCTGTGGGACCACAACCTGGTCTGCTTGGTTTGATAAGGTATATCACCTCTCCTTCAAAAATGTTGCCTTCCCACAGGTGCAATTGCAGGGATCGCAGATTACCATGAAAGGAGCTTCCTGTCTGCATGTGACGTTGCAACAAGAGATAGCCAAAACTCTTCACTGCAGGTGAACAGGGGCAAATATTGCCTCACATACCCTAAGCTGAAAAAGTCCAATTTTAATAAACACTTAGACAACACTGGATACTTCTACAAATGGTGACACGCTGAAAAATAATAATTTAGCATGAGCTGTGACAGAACAGTTGAGGGAAGCAATACAAAGCATGTGGGACCTCTTCCTTGAGCAATGATCCCTGAAGAAATCCATAAGAAGGGATTGCCACCCAGGATGAAGAAGGGTTAAGTTCTGTGCTCACTGAGACTCACTGAGCATTACTACGAATCCCCAGATTAAAACCGTGGATATCACTCTTCACATAATAAAAAATGGTATTTTCAGAATCTGGTGAAGTTATTTGGGAACAAGTGGATATTATCCATTGTATGTTTAACAGGAAGTTTGATTGATTGGTACATCTAACAAGCTTTTGGAAGATGGAGGAAGAAGTGCATATTGAACTACATTTGCTTTATAATAAAAGCCCAGACTCCAATCACATTGTTAAAATACACATTATAATTCCTGGGGTTTTTTTTGTAAAGGAAATTACCTGAATAAATCCTTTTGTCTTTCTCCTTCTATGAAAAATTTCTGATGCTTTCTGGGCCTTAATCACAAAAGCCCATATGCATGTACTGCACTTCACAACACGGACCTTCTGATTTATGTAAGACAACTTGGTGGGAATATTTTCAGAATTAAGATCCTTTGTCCACTATGGCTGAGCTGCAGGACATACTTTGCTGAATGACTACTCAGTGGTAGAATTATTACTGATTGCTGATGTTACTGGTGTGCTCACAGCATCCTAAATGCTGTCCTTAGAAGGCACAGCCCCTTTTACAAAGTGTGATTGTTGGAAAAAATATGAAATGGGGAATGAAGGGTAAGGGAAGAAGGTAGATAAAATGTGAAAATAAAGCTAGACACACTTCTAGTCTTCCAGTACCTGCTGTTCCTTTTACTCTGGCAAACAGGGAAACAATTGGAGAATATTTCTGACTGCATGAAAGAGTAATAGTTTCTAGGTATGCAGCAAGAAACTCAGAACCTCACCTTAAAAAATTACTTTCTGAAGGCGTCATTACTGTCTTAGAATGACAAAATTTTCACTCCCACTGATCTATACCTATTATACTTGTCTTGGGGATATTTGGGTTTTCTATCCTTTCTCTTCCCACTCCTCAGACTTCATTGCATGGCTATGATTTAGTAGCTTACTGAATGGTTTCTCTTATCCATGCATTTGGTAAATATTACTTAAAATTATTCCCAGATTTAAGGATAACCAAAAGCGAAAAAGCAGGGGAAGAAAAAGTTAAAAAGCAGTGAAAAAAAAAAGAGATGTAAGTAAATCTTTGCATCTCAGCCAACTCAGCCTCTAAAAATGACCCATTTTTATATTATATCAAACTGTTATATTGAACAGTTCCTTTTGCTTAGAATATAATGGCTGCCAGTGAAAAGTGCAAGAAAGTGAACATCTAACTGCTAAATCTGTCATATCCAGTCATGTATGGAATGCCTCTACTTTCATACTCTGCAGCAGTGCAAGATGAAGTGACATCGTAGGAATTTCTGGTGGATGAATGGACTGCAAGAATGGATGTGGGCAACTAGTAGATGTATGATATGTCAGTTTGATTCCAATGAGAGAGCAATATTCTCATGTCCAAGCTGAAGTAAGAAACGCACTACTGAGCTAGGCTTTCTCAGAGAAGCAGCTCCACTGCTAGATGGAATCTAATCACTGCAAGCCTGCTTACAGAGAGGTTGGCATCAAAACACAACAGCTGAAGTGTAGCAGATGGCTTGATCTGAAGGAGATGTAAACAGAGGCTGAATAACTAAGCATCGCATTCTGCAGATGTCAAAGTTTCCAGGCTGTAAAAAGTTTAGTCTAAGTGCTCTCCTGAAAGCTCTTTTTGTTTTTGGCTACCTAAGTCCTGAACTCTACCCACGCTCTCTCCATGTGATATCTTAGAGACATCTGAATTGTCCAGTTTTCCAGTACGTGGTTCATGAGAAACTGTCCCTGAAAGGCTGTAAAATACAGAGGATTATCATTTCCCTGCTTTGTGCCAGCTCTGGGTGCTCTACGACTTCATTCTCAGTAGCAAAGAAATACTGCAAAGGTAAGGAGAACACTTGATATGGTTAAAGGATAGAGAAGTGCAAGGATCGAGTGGTTGATTCCAGCTTCCTGCAGATCAGGGAAGTAACAAAATACCCTTTTCCTTCTCCTCACATTCCCAGCTTGTTCTGTGGGACTTGCGTATGAGGAAGGAGGTTTATGCCTGCAGAACAGCAGAAAACCAATAAACAAGGCTGTGTGCAGCAATTGTCCATGAGGCAAGTCGATTCCTAGTAGTCCTCCAAAGAAATACACAGACTTGAAAGCTGAGTCAGTCCTGATCTGTTCCGTGCATTTTCTGCTGCCTACTTCTTTTGTCATCTTCTCCCACTTGTGACTTGCACTTCTTTTCATATCACACTTCTGCTGAGAGCAGGCCGCTACTTTGCAGGTTATAAGGACCATTCATCTCTTTCAATCTTCCCTTAAAACACTCTGCCATTGAAAAGAAAAATCGTGAGATCTCTTCACCAACAATAACTGGCCCGTGCATCATATTCTGCAAGTGAGATAGTGAGTTGTTCATTCTCAATGTGCTCTCCAAAGGGTGTACTTGATGCTATATACATGGCGGTATCTTCCAAAGTCGGGTAATTCAAACTTCTAGGGCAGGTGTTTTGACTAATCTTCAAGAAAAGGACAGCAAATGGCGGTGCAGACTGATACTAAGAAAGGTCTGTGAGGAGAACACTGTTTCCTGGCTTATGAGTAGTGGAAAATGAAGTTGAATAGAAAAAATACTGTGAGAAAATGTACTCAAATTTAAAGAATATGTCTAGTTTCTGGCTCTCATCTTTAGTTAATTGCAATTGTTCTCAAAGGGTAAGCATATCATACAGGATTTTTTGTCTCATTTCTACCTTGCTTTGCAGGAATTCCAACTTTATGCCCTCTTAACTTTGGGCACCTGCCAGCGATGCAGCTTAATTAGAGTAATATGCCTGTCTCCAATCATCAGCAGTGCAATTCTATGCCTTCTACTGCCGACTTTGTGAAAGGTCACCAAACAACACCTACAGTTGTCCCTCCAGTTCCTGCTCAGCAGGAATCCTTCTTACCTCTGAAACAAGGATTTTTGGGTCATTTTTTCAACTCCTTTGGCTGTCTCTGTGGCATAAGGAGGAAGGATATTAATATTAGAATTGGATGCCCCCTTACACTGGCTGAATAAAGGCTAATTTCAATATTGACTTTGGCTGATACAGATAATCTCAAACCATGCTATAAGGATATTTATGGTACTGAAAGAGATGGACTTTACAGGAAGAACAAAAAATGACTGTGCTTCAGCGAGCATTCAAATTGCAGTATTACCTAAAAGTGAGGGGTTTTTTCTTTGTTGACAAAGCTAGAGGTAATGAACTTCAATCTGAGACTGAATGTCATGGTAGAAAGTAACCGCGAATGACATTAGCCAATGTGATGATTTTGCTGGTGAAATTACTGTTAAAGCTGACAGTTCAGGTCTGGCACGTGGAAAACACTGTGCTGTAGTCTTGGGCACAGGCCACATGGAAAAATGAAAGGCTACATTTCTCTGAAAGTGTAATTGTCTGGTGTATACATAGACTATGGGTTCACATCATCTTTGGTTTTAAATTTAGATGCACAGGTAAACATTTCCAATTGTGAAGGACTTTCTTACAGATAAATAATTTTAAATGCTAAAATGATCAGAAGTAAAATTCAGATCCGAACTGAAATTAACACTTTTGGTAAAATACGTTTTCAAAATTAGGTGCAAGTTCACATTCAACTATAGCAAATGCCCTCCCTTCCTGAAAGGAGGAAGATAGTGAAATATGTAATTAAAGAATTAATAGAGTTAAACAGAGACAGGCAGTGACTGTGATTGTCTTTTGAAATTCTGGTTGTTTTCACACAAGGTGTCTGAATGCTCTGGTCACTGTCAAACCCAACGCTTTATCCTGAAAAACACATTTCACCTCCCCTTCCCCGAACATGCCATGCCACTGAGACCTTGTCAGTACTCAGAAAGCCCAGGTGCTGCACTGATGGACATCATCAGATTTGAGACATCAGTTTCTCAGACAACTCTGGGCTTAGTTTTGTCCTTTTGGACTCAGCAATTTCTTGCTTCTCTAGCTGCTTCTTCCACTGGACACCTTTTATTGCAAACTTTCTGTGTGTTCTGGCTATGAATGAACACTTCAGTCTTCTGGTGCAAATTCAGTCCTTCTCAACTCCAAGGCACTCACTCTGTAGAGTGCTGCACACTCTCAGCTGAGGCCTGATGCAGGGGAGATGCTGTGCATGGGAGCTACCAATGGGAACCCTGATTTTGTAGCAGTTTGTCAAAATTCCCCTTCCTTCTGCTGCTATGGGGTGAATTCAGCACCAGTCAATTGCTGTGCTTTTCCTTAGGGATCTCATGCAGTATTTCAGACAGTATTTCCTGTAGGTATGTATTTATGTACATATTGATATATATCTATTTCTATGTATAGTTATATATTTATGTACATACACATCTGTATGTATATGTAGAATTATATGTTCCAGCTTGTTCAGATTCTTTTGGAGTAGATGCTGCTAACATACTGTTTTCTAAGCTTCAAATGTGGCTATTTGCCATATGCAAGGAAAATGTTATGACTTTGTTTAATAAAACAAGGAAGAATTTCCAAGCTGGTCCAAAATAATCTAGGATCTGACGCTGGCCAATATCAGATGCTTCAGAGAAAAATTTAAAGGATGCTACAGTATGTGTTTCTGGAACAAAGTCGTTAATTATATAGAATGAACCAAACTTAGCTGCCACAGTTACTGAGTGAATATTAACCATCCATTGTAAGGAGACAAAACATGAGTGGAGTCAGCTGTTACCACCCCAAGTGATGTATGGAGTGTGAGGGGGTCAACACTGTCTTCAACTCACTCCAAAGTTTCTGCTTCTCACACAAACAGATCATTTGCTTCAGTATGGCAGCAAGGACTGCACATCCCTGTCACCGATTAAACTGTGGAGTTGTTTGTCTCAGCTGTTTACAACTGAAGCATTCATATATATTCTCATAAATCTTGTTCGACTGGTTGCTTACCCAACTCTTCTCTGTGGTGTTTCTCAAACACACCAGTTATAGCCTTTGCTTTCAGTTTCTGAAGCTCTGCAACAGGCGAGTTTCTATACACTGACAATCAGATACCAATATTTACAGTGTATAATGAACTCCAAAACATCCATGAGCTTAGCCTCTGTTGGACAGCTTTCTTTAAATAGCTTTTAAAGAAAAATCACTGGTGTGGGGTTCAGCTCGGAAAATGGGATTTCCTTCCCAGAGGCTCAGAAATGCCTTGGAGTCGTATCCTTTTCCCTGGTGTTTCATGTGAATCTTTTGGACTTTCTTTGAGCCTACAATTTCCCAGCAGTGAGTGGGTTGTGCCAATCGAGCTTCAATCTCTGCTTGTCAGATGTGTCACTGGACCTGACTGCCACCTAAAAGTGAATTGGCACATTTCTGCTGGGGATCCATTCATCACAGCTGACTTGCCCACAGTTACAGCTCATCACAGCACAACCATACGATCAACTGCTCAGAAAGGCATACCAAACACCAAGTGTGGGGTCACCGAAAAGGGTGGTGAGACCTGACTGCAAACCTGCTTTGCTGGACTCTTCCTACTTCCCACACGTCCTGCGCCTTCAGGGAGGGAAGGATAGAGAGAAGATAACACAGATGGGTGCCTTTGATTTCCCTTCAGTGTGAAGTCCCTTTCCTAATGAGTAGCTCTGGACATGTGCCCAAAAGAGACAATACCTCCACAGCCATTGTGTTTGGGGTTATATAATGCTGAGTTGCGCAGTTTTTGCAGTACGTGTTTCTGCTGGGGGCTGCCAGAACCAGGGGCTCTGTATGTTGCTCCTGTACCCAGGAACTCAAACATTGCTGAATGCACACCATGCTAGGAAAATATTATTTAGAATTAAGTTTTTTGAATTGGTAACTATGAATATTAATTATATTTTACTGAAGAAATTTAATAAGCCAAATTAAATTAAAACGTGTGCCTGATTTGAAAAACAAAACCCCACAAAACCTGAAAAGCATCTTTGTGAGGTCTATTTAAATGTTTGGAAGCAATTCTGAGACAAGCATCTAAATATAGTCGAGTGATTCAAGAGTTACATTAGCCTACATGATACCAGCACTAACTTGTCTGGCAGACAGCCAAAGCTGCAGGGCCAGATTGAGAGCTGCTGTGAAGAGGACTTACTTGTCTTAAGGAGAGCAATGCCGGTTGATTTCATTCTTTTACCTGGATATTACATGACTAAAATATGTAGCGAAAGAACACAGGATATAACTGACACCAAATGGTCTTAATTTCAGACTCACTGACATTCAAGTATTTTAAATGCTCTGCAAAAACCAATGTGTTTAACTGAACTCTTTGCATAATGCAAGTAGGACGCTTGTACAAATAAGTACTCTATAGCAGAGCAATATTACTCAATATTGGAGCACCTCTCCTGTGAAGACAGGCTGAGAGACCTGGGTTTGTTCGGCCTGGAGACGAGAAGGCTCCAGTAAGAGCTTATGGCACCTAAAGGGGGCTACAAGAGATGTGTAGATGGACTTTTTACATGGGCAGGTGATGATAGGATAAGAGGGAATGGCTTTAAACTGAGAGAGGGAAGGTTTAAATTAGATATTCTGTATTTAGGAAGAAATTCTTTACTGTGAGGGTGGTGAGGCACTGGGACAGCCTGCACAGAGAAGCTGTGGATGCCCCATACCTGGAAGTGTTTAGGGTTCGATGGGACTTTGAGCAGCCTGGTCTAATAGGTGTCCCTGCCCATGGCAGGGGATTGGAAAAAGGTGATCTTTAAGGTCCCTTTGGACCCAAACCATTCCACGCTTCTGTTACGCTATAAATAAGTGAATGCACATTTTATGAAATAGTGGAGGGATATTCCAAGATCTTCAGTTTATTAGAAGCAAAGATCTCTCCAGAAATGTTTACTCACAACAGAAATTTCCTGAGTGACAGTTCATTTATGCCTTCCTTATGACCTATTCTTCCTCCTTATAAATTATTATCCTTTATGGAATTGTGGATGGCTGAAATAGCTCTTTCTGATCTACATAACATTCCTGACATCTGCAAGGCTATTGAAAATCTTTTCCCATTTCACCTCAGCTGCAATCTGATTTTTGAGCCTTTCTGAGACACTGGGAGTTTCAGCTCAAATGTTGGATCTAGTCTTGAATCACTAAATCCTATCAACAGCAAAAGATTTCCCTTATCGCAACCCTACTCTTTCTGGTGAGATACATCACTGGGAAATGGCTGCAGCAGTCCTACTTCTGGCACTTCTGTAAAAATTTTTGCAGTTCTGGGAAGACCTGGGCGTGAGGTAGAGCTGGCTCTCAGGCTCTGGAGTGACTCAAGTGCAGGGTGGGCTTTGTGGCAGGCTACTGTGCCCAGTGTTATACCCAGCCAGTTATCTGTAAGACAAGCCCTTAACATTTCTAATCCTGGGACATTTTATCCAAACCCTGGGTACCTTACCTTATTATATTCTTATTCCTGTCCCAGCTTTGGATGCTTCCACACACCAGAGACAACATTGTTTTGTAATTGCTTTAATAAAGGTGCAGATGAAAATCAGTTAGAGCTGCACTACTGGCAGCAAATGAATTACACTTAGAAGCTGTTACAGCTACCAACCCCAAATTATCCTCATCCCAGCTGGAGTGGTGCCTCAGTCAGCAATTCACCTTTTAAAATGTTCTTTGTGTGAATAAGAGAAAAAAAGAACCTAATTGTCCTTTGTTGTAATTTTTACTGGTGTATTTCCAGTGGATCTTTTTGCTTAACATTACAACAGAGTAACTCAGCAGCTTTGTGTGAATCCAGGTAACCATTTGGATTAAAATCACAGCCATGGAAAATGGAAGCAAATCCTCAGGGTGGAGATTCAGCCCTTGGCTCATGCAGAATCTGACACAAGCACCAGGAAAAGGAGATGTCTTTCCTAAATTTTTGACAGGTTTTCAGCTTGAGCTAGGTCAATTGTGGCCACATCTCTGGCGTGGGATTCTGGATGCCATAGTTCAGAAAAGCACTGGCAAGTGCTGTGAGATACCCCGAGCATGGGAACAGCAGTCCCAGAAGCACTTCATACTCCTCACTCCGATGAAATGTTTTCCCCACTGCTGCACAGTCCCTGTTCTGAGCTGACCATGGAGGCTTTTGGTGGAGGGAAAGCAATTTGGGTCTGCGGAAGCTCAGCAATGCCATCACCAGTCACCAGCAGTGCAGAAGGCAGTTCCAGTCCTCCCTCTTCCCCATGGGTACACTGAGGCATGGAACTCGGCTCCCTATGGCGCTCATAGGTGCTGGATGTAGAAATGCAGAGGGGCTTCAATTTCCAGTGAGTGCTCAGGATATTCAGCACTTTAGGAGCTGTTAGAAACTTGAAGGTTTGGTTGCTAATACAGGACTTTACAGGCACATGTCCTTCTTTTGCTCATAGGGGTGAGAATCATTTAGAGAGCAAGAAGTGCAAGAGGGAGGAGGCTGAGATTCAGGGGCACCAGCAGCAGGCTGAAAAGCTTCAGAGGTGCTTGGGGGTTGCAGGGTCTGAGTCACACTGAGACAGGGAATAGGAGCAGGAAACAAGACATCCCTTTTTGGTAGTTGCATGACTTCAGTGCAAAACACCTCATTCACAGAACAGGACAGTTGTTTGAAGAGAGGTAAAAATGGGGCAAAAGGGGCACTAGGCTGCACTTAACTAAGGAACCAACTAATAAGTTTGCTTTCTTTGGAAGGGACTGTGTATTCCTGTAAGTCTTTCCGCACTCAGGGTCAGTGAAGCAGGGCAGCAGTAGCTCTGCTCTGTGCAGCAGTGACAGAAGAAGGGCTAGCAACGTGGAAGTTCAACTACCTTAATTGTCCAGCAAAAATTAGGGAGATTTATGAGAGTCTGAACAAAGAGAATGTCAGAGCAGATTTTAATTTCCCCAGAATGTGGTCATTTCAACATAATTTTACTCCTTAAATGTGTTATGTTCTGTTCAGCAGTTCCTTGTGTTTTTCAGTTTAGAACAGCTCTTTCAATGAGGTTATTCTCAAAATGATGGTGTTATGTGACCCATGGCTACTAATTTCCATATCTAATTATTCAGTTTGCAACTAAATAAATAGACTTCCTTTCAGCATAGTCTTATCTTATAAATTGAATTATAATCAGCATCCTTGGCCTGTCTGATCTTTGGAGCCCTTTGAGCTACAACAGTTAAAATACATCAACTTCTGTCGCACCAGAGAGCCATGTAGCTAACATCTAATTTATCTGCTTTTAACTCTTCCCCCCGACTTCATGCTTACAGTTTCGGGAGGAGCCACTTTTTTGGAACAATCTCAGTCATCCTTGTAACATACTAGCAACCTCTTTTAACCCTTCCACTACTGTACTCCTGTGTTTCCCTGTTATCCCCTAAAACATGGCATTTTAAAACCACACCCTTCTTATATACCAATACATTCTTTGTGAAATATTAATTTGCGAAATGCCCCACTGTTGGCAAGAACTTGCAAATGAGATGGTCATTTAGGATCTTAGCCTAAGGTATTGGCATTTGTCTTAACATACAAAACTTCTGATGCATTGTTTTATAGGTACTACCTGTATTTTTCTATCTCCTGTGACAGGACTGCACGTTACCCTGCCCATATATGGATATTAGGAGAAAGACAGATTATATTAAGAAAAATACTTTCCGAAGTCCATCTTCTTAGTTGCACGGACTCAGTCCATCTCTTGGGACCAACCCTATGCAGACTTGAGGGTCACTGCTTACCCTTCTGATCAATTCAGACATCTGCTACACCCAGGTGAGATGAATCGAGACCTAAGATGCTATTCAGTTATGAAACATCCAAACATCCAGATTTCAAACTCAAGATTTTTTAAACCCTTGTCCTGACAGTGACAACAGAGACTCTGATAAATTATTCTTCAGCTGTACCTGTAAATGGGTGGTTATGGTCTTTAGTGAGACCCTACTGAGTCTACTGGCTAAATAAGGTTTCAGAAGCAGAAGTCACTGTACCTATCTACCTATCTATTTTATATTTATATGTATATGTTATGCATAGTACAAGAAATAAGTACATAATAGTAATCCCCCTGATGACACATGAGACAAAGCAGAACCCAATTAATTTCTCTTCTATTGGCCGTTTTGCTGAGGTGCTTAAAAAGTAACAAGTGGTATCTCCTGTGACAAACCTACTTGTTTGTGATACAGAAGACACAAAAGAATATGTCTGTTTCCAGAAGTGGTAGCAGCCTTACAAAATAGTTTCACAGAAGGGTTGCCCTTTCTTAGTCCAATAGGAAGTATTTTTTTTTTACAACTCACTCTTCTTCTTAGGTTTCTGAGGCCAGCTGAGTTGCATTGTCCTTGCTATTATGTCAAAGAAGATGCACAAAATTAAATGTCATGGAAGGAAAATATAATTTATTGTGTTTCCTTCTGATGTGCTAATATTTGTTTGAAAGTCTCCTAGTTTGGTGTTCAGTATATTTCCACAATCTGTACATCTGTATTTGCAGGAATAACCAGAATGATGACATCCTGTTGTACCTAAAATAGACAGAATTAGCAAGAGGAGGTACCATGAAATGACATTTGGTAAAAATTATTCACTCTACCCCAATCCTGTTCCCTACTGTGTCCTTCATGTCCATTATTGATCAGATCTTCACTTGATGCAGAAAGTCTCTCGTTGAGCCCATGCTTTAACTGCAATAATAAAGTAGGTCATTGATTAACTGGAAGTATGACAGGCAGCTCCTCCATTTAGGTCGTGACGTACTGTAAGTCTTGAGGGAGGAAAGCAAGTGATGAATCAGTAATGTGAAAAGAAAGAGAGCCCACAGGTTTTAGTCTTTTGGGAGGACTTCTCTCAGCAGCATAGTTAGTAGCATTACCCTCAGCAAGTTGACGGCTATGCAAATTCACCAGAGAAGCTTTTCAGGTTTCCAAAAAAAGAAAAAGAAGAAACAAACATCTAAGATGAAATTCTCTTACCCAACTACAGTACTTTGGGAATTTTTTACTTTGTAGGCAACCAACTCATATGGGCTACTCCTACTCATTGTTCTCTACATTTAGTTATAATATATATAATTAAGCACTGTATAATTAAGCAGTTTTACATGCATTGGTTTCAACTGCACTGTCTTTTGGCAGCAATTCCTTAAGAGTCCTTGTCTCCAGCTCTGCTCCGTGGCTGCCCACCCTCTCCTGGCTTCCAAGCCCTCAGTGGGAGATCCTTTGCATTGGCACGCTCAGGGGAAGTCTCAGGGTTGCTCGCCTCTAGCAGCGCGGTGCAGGACAGTCCAGTAAGCAAGTCTGCCTCCCTATGCATCTCATTGTCCCAATGTGATCATCGCCACAAGCCCCACAGATGTCCTCTTCCTCTTCTTTCCTGTGCCCTTGCACTTTCCAAGCAAAAATTGCAGCGCCTGCTGGTCTTTCATTAGCTGGTTTGCACCATTAGTAACATCTAAGGAAGGATGGTGCTTACACCACAGAGCAATTCCCTGTCAGACTCTCTCTGGGAGAACAGCAGAGATGTCTTTGACTGAGCCAGAGCCTTACCCTGACCATGCTGGGTAGCCAGTACTCCGTCTTGCCCTGCCCCCACTGTTTTTGGGGTGTTTTTTGCTTCAAAGTTGCTCACTGTGTTCCATGTCTGGCATTGCTAGATGTCAAATCTGCTCATCAATCAGTTTAGAAAGCAGAACAATGTTGCCTCAGCACTATGCACTGTGTCACCCAGCAGCTTTTACACACACATTTGATGTGATTTTTTTTCCAAAGCATGGAAAATCCGCAGTTTTACTGCTGCCTCCTCACTGCCTCCCACTTCCCTTCCCAATAAAAGCTAGCTCAGCCACTTGCAAATGTTTTTTTCAGATAGTAGCACTACCCACAGTCAGTCTATATACTGTGTGCAGAAAGAGAAAATGAAACAACTGGCATTTATTTAGCTATTTTTGACTTGCAGAGCAGTGGGCCTCATCATCTCCCACGCACTTCTGTCTCATGTCTGAATCTGTGATGCCCTAACAACTCCAGCCCTCCACACTCTGCCTGTAGCTGCAGCAGCCTGAGCTAAGCAGTGGCTACTTCCATAGGTTTAAAGGGGAAAATGATACATACAAATGAACTCAAGTAGCATTGACTGGTTTTAATTCATATCTATGATATTTATTTTTATCATAATTACATAAATATGTAATATATGAGTAGAAATAAATATTACATAAACATGCATATACTCAACAAATTATATAGAGAGCTGTAAGATAGATTCTCAATATATTTGTGCAAAGAACTTGAAGCAGCATCGAGCATTGCTGAAGTATGTGGGTCACTGTTACTGAACAAATATAATTTGATTCTGTCATGCTTTAGCTTTATTTTTAGAAATTTTATTTGACTTTTTTCAACAAAGTAGGAAAATTAAAGAATGCTGAAAAATAATTTAACATATTTCCATGTTAGTTAAAAGCCATTATATGTAACAATTAATGAAAAACTTTAGTCCAGTCATTTTCTCTGGAGCTTACTTGCTTCATTCCTTTCTTTCCTTCTTCTATTCATTCTCTCTTTCTTTCTTATTTATGTGAAATATCAGCATTTGTGCTTGATCTTGACATCCAGTGTAGCAGTAGGTCTGCATGGCACAGCTCGCAGTGTTTGATGCTATCAGCAACTCTGAGCTAATGATTACCTAAATGCTACAGCCATGAAAAAGATGCCCTAAACTATATTAAATGAAGTAGCATATACTGGAAAATTACCAAGATTACTCAGCAGTTTCATTTAGGAAATCTGCCTGTTGCTAGAATAGGAAAAGCCTTTACTAGTCCCGTTCCAGCAAGAGCACAGAACACAAGGATATAGGACAAGCACTTATTTCCTGAGCTGAATTTGTCCACTGTCTATTTAGATAGAGGGTGACAACATCAGAAGTACAGTCAGGAGTTACTTAATCAGAAAAACACTACACAGGCTATAAAGAATTTTAAGAAAAAGCATTCTAGCCCCTTGGAGTTGGCCTTCTTGAGCACTTCCACTGTCATTCTGCTAGTCAGTCACAGCAGCTGGAGTTTCCCGGTTCAGAGTCCTGTGTGTGGTTTTGAGGGCACTGAGGTACTGAGATGCTTTTTCAGGTCAGATACATCCCATGGCTGTGGAGCTGAAGTGAGGAGCAGCTCTCTCCCCAAGATATACCAAAAAAAATGGACATGAAGCCATCCCACCCTTCCATGCAGCCTCAATGGAATTGAGCAGGGATTGGCAGAACACTTGGGAGTCTCCCCTGCCCAGGCAGGTGAGATGCTGAGCTGGGACAGTGGCTCTTCCATGTGGCCCAGAGATTTGCTCTTAAATGCACCAGAAGGGCAGAAAGGAGATAAAGAAACCTGTGGTTTTCTCTCTTGTAGGCCTATGCACTGGATTACTGGCTCTATCTCTGCAGGTATGACTGGAAGTTTTTAGGTGAGAGTCTGTGAACCCCCATTTTGATGTTTCTCCCAGAAAAGCTTGTGGTGAAAGAAAAGGAAATTCCATGCACCTCCTCTAGGTTCTGCTGGCCTGTGCTGGCACAGAGATCCTTTTTCAAAGGTAACTCAAGAATTACTGTTTGTTGTGTCATCTGCTGCAGTTAAATATTAAAAAAATCTTTGAAAAATCCTTTGTTCTGAATCTGTTGTATGGTTACCAAAGTGGATTTCTCCTACGCATAGTGAGTTTAGAAATAAACTCCCCCAAATTTACAGAAAATGTTAATTTCAATAGCTGATAGAAAGCATAAGGAAATGAGGATTTTGCCTTGTTTTTGATAATTTAATCTAGTGTTCATCAACCTACTTTAAGTGTAAGGAAAACTGAAGAAAGAGCAATCTATCAGAAGACTGAGTGTTGCTTCCAGCAACATTTGATAATGAGTTTACTAAAATAGACACTACTTTACATTTTTGTATAAAATACAGCTTAAAATATATGAAGCATATAGAATATTGACTCTCGGTGGAAAGACCACATGCTGAGAATATATTCCAAAAAGATACGTATAAGCATTTGCATAAGGGTACATTGCATATATGTAAAAAATATATATATACACACATTCTATATGTACAATTATGAGGGGAGAAAATGTTTTCCACTCTCCCCTGTTTACAGTCAAAAATGTCCTACAAGATTTCATTTTGAGTAAAATGTTTGCAGTAAAGGTATTACTAAATAGTATTATTGAGTGACCATGCTTGAAAAAACTTTCTGATTCTCTTTGTGTGCTTTTTTGGCAACATGCTAGACATTATTAACAGATATGTTGCTAACTGATCTCATTTACAACCTGGGCAAATTGCTGAAATCTTTGGGCTGTGCATGGGGATTTGGCAAGCCGGCTGCCCCGTGGGTAAACAGCACTGATGTTTGGTAAATGTGACTCTGAGTTTGTCCTTGTGGTTGTACTTCCAGCCTGGAAGGCCAAGTCCAACATTTTGGTGTCTTTGACACTCAAAAAACACTCTGCCCTCAGAGCTTCTTGCAAAATCTTGCAGGGGCCTGCGTTCTTTTGCAAGGTGTGCCTAAAGGTTACCTGTTCTAATGATGCTCAAGTTCACCCCTCCATTCAGTGGGGCCCAAGGCCTCGGTAGAAAAGTTCCAGCTATAGCTAAAGCCTTCTAAAACCAGGCAGAGTCAGCAGCACTGCCAAGGGTACCCTCCTTTATGTAGTCTATAGGAGTTAATATGTAATTCACAGAATTAAGAAAAAGTCTAAACAAATCCAAGTTTTCACTAAGCCTATTTAGAACACAGCAATAGCAAATGAAGAGCAGCACTAATTACCTGAAATACTAAGTACATGATATAGAGACAACTATAACCCTGGAAAGGAGCTCGTTAGTGAACCAAAACATAATAGGAATAAATTCAGAAAACATCCTTCACATAAGAATAAAGAAAGAACAGATTCAGAACGCATTTGCCATGCTGTTGGGAGAGCGAGCCTGCACCCTAAACTAAGAGGTTAAGCCGTTTCTGTTTACACTGATTTTAACATATCTAATAGAACCAGGGCCTCAGTTTTGTAACTAGATTAGGTGATGTGAATCTGGCTGCATCTGTGTAGCATCACTGCAGTAAGTGGGATCCAAGTGGGTGACTAATAGTGGCAGGGAATTGGGTTTCCAGACTGGGCTGTGAGGTGATCAGGCAGACAAAGAGCTGTGTATAGATATGCCCATGAGCAATCCTAGTCCTTTCACTACATCCTAAGTGCAGACATATGGCTGGTAAAATTTCCCTGATCTTTAGCAAAATTCAAGAAAATCCATATATTAAAGCTCCAGAAATTAATAGGAGAAGGAGTGAAATGTGCTTTTTCTGTATTGCTTTACAGGTTGGGGTATTTTGGGTAATTATATATCCTATATGAAACGACAGACTGGAAGAAAATGAAATCTGTTTCAGAGGAAAATGAAATACAGAGTATACAATTTAACTTTTCCCTGGAAATTAAGAAAAGTAGAAGAGAAAAAAAAAAGCAATAGTTTCAGTCTTAAAAATGCTCATCTAGTTTACATTCAGAGTCTTTCAGTAAATGTCACAATTAAAAACTCTTTCAGAACAAAATTGACACGATTTTGCTTATTACACAGATGGTGATGTCAGCTACATAACTTCATTTGTCATAGCATCTTATTACCCACTTGAAATTCTGAGTGATGGAAACAATTAAAATTGGAAGAGCAAAAAACCCTCCTCGTGTGTCAATCAAATGATGAGAAATCCACCAGATAAGCAGATGTTGCTCAGTTGTTTGTCAGTGTAATGCAACTACCTAAATGGTTTTATTTACAACCTGAGGCTTTCCTACCAGCTTATCCTATCTGTGTTAGCTTTGCTTAATGAAAATAGCAAAACAGAGGGATTTTTTTTTCTAACCCCACATGTTGAGCTGAGAACTCCTACAATATTTTAGGAAAGTCAGGGCTGTCATTATTGTCATCTAGACAAAAAGCAGGAGGATGGTGTTATTTTGTTACTGTGACATGTTTCTAAATGTACCTCGTGGATTCATATAACCATAGGATGGTATGTCTGCTGATGACTCATGCTGACTCACCCACTGAGCCAGAATTTACTGAGCCTTCTTCTGTGCCCACACACAGTGATATGATTTCCAGTCTGAGCGAATTCTTTAAAATTTAATTTAGTAGGCTTTAACTACAGAGACAGATACGCTTCTTCAATAGTTGCCTTAATTTGTTTTTATGTCTTATTAAATGTGTGTTCAGATTATGTTTTGCAGAATCCTTTGAAATCAATTTTGAAAATAATATGGATAAGTGCAACTGTGCTTTCCAGAGATGGAGGTCTGCCTGAAAGCACTGGAGGTGGAAGCACTGATAATCTACTGATGCCATGGACCTAAAGGCCTAATACATAATCACTGTCTCTCTGTTGTGGCTTTAGCAGCAGTGCTAGTAAGTCTCTAGGCTTGGGCAATGAATAATTAATTAAAAAAAGACAAATTGACCTGATTCTGTTTTTATTTTTAAGACTGAAAACTGTATATTACCCCACTGCAATCAACAGAATTGAATGGCATAGAACTAGGTGTGAAAGCAATTCTTTAAATGCTATTACAGATGTCTTCAGAGTGATTTTACTTTTTCTGAAATAATAGAAATTATATGGAAGATTTTAATAGGAACACCATCAGTTCAATTATTTGTCTCTCTCCAAATTCTGGTCAAAATCTGCTATGGTGTAGCAGCCTGAAAAGTAATTCCTGTTGTTACAGTATAAGCTGTAGTGGCTGAGGAGACAACTACCCCAGTGAGATTCTTTCTTGGAACCAAATAAATGCTTCTCTTCGTTCTCATGCTCTTTGATGGAGACTCCAATGTTTTCTTAAACCAGGATTTATGATAGTCTCATTCTGACTCCAGGATTCTTTACCCACCACACAAGCTAAGGGAGAGGAAAAAATATTTTGCTTGGACTACTTCTGCATAATTTGCTTTTTAAACTCTTCTGACAAATGACTAATGAATGTTCAAGCAACAGAAAATGAGATGCATGTATCCTCCCCAAAATAAAAGTTATCAAATGCTTCAGTATGTTGATCGAGGTCTCTAGACTTTTTTCCACCTTTCCAATATTCTGAAAGAACAGTTGATGCCCCCAAGCCACATACCCTTCCCTCATTTGGGGGGATTTTATGTCACTTCTCAAAAGTATGTCAGCTTTGACAGTGTTTTGGGGCTTTGTGTTTTACTTCTCTTGCTCCTGCAGTCAGTCAGGCATGATTCCTAATCTGCAAGAATTTGTCTATGATTCTGTCTTCTTATCTCTGGAGTTTACTAAATTGCCCTGTCCTCTAAATCTGAAATTGCTGGATGAGTGGACACTTCATCCCCAGTGGTTTCAGCTTCGCTGACTTCCTTGTACTTTGAGTGTACAGTTCTTTGTTTTGCTTTTGGAGAACAAAACCCCCAGACTTTAAGTCTTTAGTCACACTTTCCTGTCTGCATCATTGTTCACACAGGGCTTTCTTGTAACTCTGTCACTAGAATTCAGAAGCTGTTGGGTTTGTCCTTTGAGTTAAATGTGTTTGAAGATAGAATATGACTTCTTTTTGTTACTTCAAACTTCAGTGATCATTAAGATTCTGTATGTAATGGAGCATGATACAAGGAGAAACACACAGCCGCATGGCAAGGTTTGAATAGAAGTTGAAATATGTGTTTCTCCCTGAGTCCCCACACGTTCTGGTCATTAACATTCCTTCTCTTGCTGTTGCACTGCCACTCACAGTCTCATTTGGTCTGAGACTGTCCATGATTTCTATCAAACAAGCACAAAGGACTCAGCTCTGCTCTGCTCCTGTGAGAGGGATGCTCTGTAGCAGAGCTGCCCACTTTTGACGTATTACAACTTTCTCAAAAGAAAGGAGATGCCCATATACTGCACTCCATCCTTTGCTGCAGCACGCAGCAATTTCCTGAAAGTGCCATAATTACTGAATATATCCAACAGGTTGCTTGCAGCAGGTTTCCCACGTTGAAGACATGAGTGCCCAAGAAATATAGCAGCTGAAAGTAGATCAGTATTTCCACGTAATTCAGACATCTTACTGCTGGTCTCCTGCTTTCCAAGCAGTGCTACAGACCTGTGAGGAGAAAAGAGTGATTACTGGATTAATTGTTCTGACAGTAGCTCATTTCTAAAAGCCCTCTTTCTCAAGGGGCTCTGGTCCTTCCTGTGTTTTATTGCTGAGAGGGAAAGGGCTTCTAGGAAGAATGGTGTAAGAAATAGGCTACTGCCAGTGCCAGAGCAAGTTGCCTTGCCTACAGCCTATTCCAGAGTGCCACGGACTGAATAAATAAACCTAGAGGTTATAGCCACTGGATGCCCCAGCCCTATTTGATGTCTCTACAAATACTGCATCTTCCTTTCTTTTACTCCTGATTTGCAAAAAATAGAATGATAATGTGAAAGTGATGTGTTGGTAATTGAAAAAAGTGAATGAAAATTCCCAAGCCCCTTCTAGAAATACAAATAAGCAGTTTACGGTGTTTAAGCTAATACTGGCCTACCTTAGGTAAACATACATGATTGCAAAGCCTGTATCCAAAGGTCCCTCTCTAGCCAAATAATGAGGCACTGAGATTTTCTGTACCTCTGTAGCTTATTCACTGCTAGCATCCAGTTTTAAGTACCACACTGTGATATGGCAGTGCCAGCAATGTGTTTGGCGGAGTCCACTATGTACTTACCTCCGTGCTTATTATGCTTCAGCTGTGGAGCCTCTCTTAATTATTTTTATTTGAAACACTTTATGAAAAAGCTGACCTTATTAACATGTCAGAGCTTTGAGCAATAGTGCTCTCTGGCTATTATTATGTTATTCTTCCAGCTTTGAGAATTTTGCTGTTCTTAGACACTTTTGAAATGGATTGTAATACTTACATTTCTTGAATCTTTTTAAGATGTGAGATACTCGCTTGGCTTCTTCTGGGAGTTGTACACTCTGTGGTTCCCTGTGGCACTCTCATTTGACTGTCTTGGAGTTCCACCTGTTCTTCTGCCTCACCCCTCCTTCCCTGGGATTTGTTGAATCCATGTCAGAGATACAGCACTGTGTAACTTCCAAAAGATTTAATCTCAGTTGAGCACCTGCAATTGTGCAATCTAATGTGTTCAATAAATGCCTCACTGGAAAGACTTCTCCCATAGCGTAACACGGACTTGTTATTTGTTAAGAAACACCTTGATTTTTCAAATTTCTCCCAGGCTATGGGTATCCTAAAGGTTTGTGTGCCACGTCATTTATTTGGACATGATGCTCCTTTAGAAATAACATTCCTTGGGCTTGCCACTCTTACTTGAAATCACTATTATAGCAAAGTAAAGCTAAATAAGGGGAAAAAAATTATATGAGTAAATCAAGGGTCAAGGATCTGATAAAAACATGGAAACAACCAACCAAACAAGAAGCATAGAAACAAGAAAATTCTATTTCAATACATACATTGTTCTGGCAGTCACTCACAGCTTGCCTCCAGGTATCAAGGAGCCAGTATAGGATCAGGATCAGGATCTACTTCTCCGCTGGGTTTTTACCTGCCCCCCACCTAAAGCATGAGGGACTTCCCAACTGCGGGAGAGGCTAAACCTCAGAACATTTCTTTGGACCATCTCCCTTCCCTTGCTTCCTTCAATTTAGAGTCAATTCCAATACATAATATGGGAGTTTTGACCAACCAGAGTTGTTTAGGTGAATGCAAATGAAATCTGTTTTCTCTTGCCTCAAATGGAATAATCTCCAAATGCAGTGATCCTTTGACACACTGATTTCCAAATTTAGATTTATCTTCCTGCTAAGAAAGTCAGTTGAATTATTACTTGATTTAGGTCTCCATTTCCCAGGCAGTGTAACTTATTTTATGAACTTCTTTTTCATGCCTTTTTAAGATCTCTTAAATTACATATAATAAAACCATCAATTGTACATCAGACACTAACTTCATAGCTTGTGAATAATGGATTGCTTTATTCATAGGGTTCAGATATGTGATTCCACTAATAATGATGATCAGTTTAGGGTCTGGAGCATTTTCTCAAATAATTTTATTCCTCTTCCTCACTTTATCATATCAGAAACTTTGCAGGTATCACAGTAACTTCCAGCTGTAATTCCCTTAGCCATAATTAATTATGGATACTCTGGCAGTTGCAGAGCTATTTATTCCAGAGTTTCTTGATCATGTGCAGGCTAATCAGAGGTCTTCTGGGGGCCCTTTCACTTTCAGAAATACTGCTTTTAAAATGTCAAGTCCTATCATCAAGGGTTTGTTGGTTTTGTTTCATTTTTGTACTGCAGAGTATAAAATTCCTGAAACTGCTCATTTCTGCAAAGTGGAACATTCACATTTAAATTCTGATGTCCCCTTGTCACTAGCTTTCAATTATCTTAAAAATTAGTAAATATTGTCTAATAATTTGAAATGCACTTATTTAGTTGGGGGATAGGTAGCCTATTATAAAGGTGGGCTTTACACATTTCCCTGATTTAGTAGTTCTCTAGTTGGCAAAAAAAGGCATTCTCAACATGCTTTTAGTAACTGACAGTCCTTCGGTGAAGTGTGGAACAGAGCTTGCAACATTCATTGTGCAGAGAGTCAACAAGACTGTTCTTATTTTATATACACTCTCAGATAACTGTAACTACCGATGTATTTTTGTGTTTCAAAAACATCGCGAAATTTTATTTTTCCTTTGGGGAGAATCAGTCCTCTACTTCTTACCTGGCTTGTATTCCTGCCAAGACTGGTGGCCCTCTGGCTTGAGCAGAGCTGACCCCAAAGGCTGTGATCATGATCCTGGTTTGCCTTTGCTGTAACAGGAGGGAGTCAGAGTGCTCGGTACCTCAAAGGAAATATACAGCATCCATCATGTTGACACTGTTATTATGGCTGGCATATTTTGATCATCTCATTTTCTCTTTGATACTGATGTACAGTAAAGTGTGAACATTATCTTTAAGCTGCAATCTGATCTTACTGAGCTTTAAGTGCTGCAAAGGGCAGTGGATTTTCCCTTCGACAGCAACACAAACAGCAGGAGCTCTGGAAATTGTAGTGGCAACAGCAGCTTCTGTTGTGACAGTTCTTTCATAGGTCACCATGGTGAGAATGTATCTGGGTGCTGGGTTTTTTCCCTGTCCAGACACTAATATAATTTCCAGGATCCAGAATAGCTTACATAAATTATTGCCCTTGTCATGAATTATATTAATGCAGACATGCTAGCAAGAAATCCACACATTTTCTTTTTTAGGAGGGATTTAATACCTGGACAAAGGATTTGACAATACTTTTAAAATCTTAAAACAGTTGTTTTGTTGGTATATAGTTGGAAAAAAACCCCAAACACCATTAATTGAAAAAAAGGGTAATAAGCAACAACATCGAACCTGGCCTACATTGTTTTGGTTTTCTTTGTGAAGATTAATTATAAACTTATATGTTTTAAAATTAAAAGTGTTAATTTTTGAACTGTGGATACTGCAAGACAACATGGAATGTACCTGGATTTTGCCTGCGCAAAGCAAAGTTCTTTGCTCAGAGCTTGAAATTGAAATAGCTGTAATGTGACAGTGTCCGACACAGGCAGCTTTGACGGTCGGGCACAGCACCCATGAAACTACCCTACAAAAATGCAGAAAAGTAATAATTAATTCTTTTAATTCTTGAATGAGGGGCTTCATTTGGAGTCAGTGTTATCCTTCCTGTCAATCCTACTCATTATCCTTACCTCCCAAGCTGGTGTGCAGCCTGTTGATCTTACCGGAAGAGTTGGCTGGTGGCAAATCTTTAACTGAGCCACCACCAAGTGTTTCCATTAGCAAATTCACAACAGTCCCATCTGCAGCTCTGGCCTGCTGGGCCACTTCTTCTGGGGTTGTGCACCACTGGCATGGATACCAACAGCAGTGCTTAGCTATTAAAAGATTTAAGAGAAAGAGGCCCTTCCCTTGCCATGAGCTGAATTTTCTTAGTTTACTGGATTTCTTGCCACTTTTCCTTTCTACTTAAACCAGTATTCATCAGCAGCATACATGAATAAATTACTCAACAGCCTCTGCTGCAGTTCAGCAAAACCTTCAGGAAAAGGTTCAGTGACCCACTGGACATGCACAAAGTTTGTCAGAAGACCTTTTTCCCCCCTTAGTCTTAAAAAAAAATTGTTTCTTGGGACCTGCTTCATTCATTGTTAGTGTTTCCAGTGTGTATTATGGCACCCCTTCACACTGCAGTTTGGTTGCTGGTGTTTTTCCCCTCAGAAGGATAGTGAGTCACATCTATTCCAGTTTAACAGCTCCTCTGATCTTAACAGAATGCCCTCAGCAGAAACATATTTGAATAATGGAGACCACTCACATAGATCAGATTGCTTCTGCCTGATGTGTTGCCCCATTCCAGGCAGCGTCACTTACCCATGAGAACAGTGTGTGCTACAAGCCTCTGCTCTCACTGGGGTCCTCAAGCTGGAATTCTTCCTCAGCAGTGGGGAAAAAGAGAGATGACAGTGAATGGAAATGTGGGAAAGTATTTTTCAAGTGCCGCTGATTTTATGTGGGAAGGTATTTTTAAAATGTTAGTGATTTTATGAAGCAAGCTTTGCCACTCTCCCAGGTAATTACTTCTCATAGTTACAATAAGGAAAGGTAAAATATTAACAGTATCTATAATTAACAGTAAAGAATAATTTGAATTAACAGTAATGATAATTCCAAATGAATTAGGAAAATATCACAAAGATTAAATAGGAAGATGTTAACTTGTCATTAGATTACTATTGGAGACTATGGTTAGGAAAGAAGTGTAAGTGAGCAGCAAAAAGTAGCAATGGAATTGCATTGACAATAGGAGATCTCAGTTGATATCTGCCTATTTCAATGATACACTCTTCAGGTTTATGTTTATTTTTACTCTCATGGTTACTTTTAAATTTTCATTAGAATGGTCTCAGCTATAAAACATTATGTCTGTGCAGCATTTGAAAGACGTTTCAAAACTGAGAGGATATTGTTACCAGAATCCATCTATTTTATGGAGCCTAAAAGCAAGCTTGTTCAACAAACTCGATTGACTTATTCAATAACATAAGCTTAAAAGATGATAAGAACATAAATATTTTACTGTTGACATGCTTAAGCTTTTGAACTATCTTAAAACATACTAATCTGTCAGAAAATGCTTCAGTCAAAGGTAGAAAAGATAATCTAAAGTCTGTAGTCAGTGAAGAGCAAACCATGGCAGTAATAAAGATGAAGACACATTAGGGATGGTGGATGAGAGTAGTCTAAGCAGAAAGCAGTATTCTAACATCAAAGCAAAGTGTTTAGCAATATTTTACCCTGGAACAGGAGACCTCTCAGCAAGAAGTTAACAAAACTAACACTTCTGATCTGTGTCCTGTGCTATGTACAATACTCTGCGTTGAGGTCTGAGCTTCCCAGTGGCAGAGAGGAAAAGTGTGAATGCATGCTCACAAGTTACTGGGTTACCCAGGCAAATGATTCTTTTTCAGCAAGGATGCTATGGCAGCCTACCATAGCTGAAATGAACATGTTTTCCTTCGGCAGCTGGGTGAGCTGGGAGCACATTTAGCATTGCTATTACAGCTTGTCTGTGGCGTAGTAACTTATTAAGCCATGCTAAGTCATGGCTTAATTACAAACTGGCTTGACAGCTTGTGGCTGTCTGTCCCTACCCAATTTAACAACATGAACAAAGCTGAAATGAAGGCAACAGAAATAATCATGGCACATCAACCCCTTCAGTTTGTTGCATCTCAAAGCCAGCTCATGGCTGCCTGTGTGCATCTCCCAATAAGTACTTCCACACTGCCAATTAAGCGCCTGTGTGAAGGCACTTAACCTGTTGCCCAGCCACACTTAAGACTGCATTTGTCATTCTAATGTTGAAGCTGAATGACATTTCATAGCATGCTGTGATAAACTACCGTATTCTGTCCTTCTTTGTCATCTTTTTGAAGTGAGGAGCTCCCAGCAGCCAGAGGAAATTTCTGATGCTAAGGTCTTGCTTTTATACTCTTGAGCTTAACTGTATTTCTATTCCTCCATCAGTTTAAATGTATGTGGTTTGCTAGTTTTCCTTGCTGTTGGTACCCCTAAGCACTGCGTCATTTACAAATTTATTCCCCACCACTTTCTTGTATCAGTGTCATTAAGGAAAATATCTAATAGTTTTAAGCCCAAAACTTATCCTGGGCACTGGGGGAGTGTGGGGGCTTGTGATGATAGGAAGAAAAGAGAACAACCTTTACTCAGACACCTCATTTCTGATCACTAGATTTTGCTTTATCCACTATGGATACTCTATCACCTCCTTTAATCTCTAGTACTGCTCTGCTAATTCATGTCATCTCCTTCTTTATCTAGAAGCTGAATGATATTATCAAAGGAAGATCTTAGGTTAACCTGGTAAGGCCCACCTTTAGTAAACAAACATTACACTTTCTCACTTCCTGATATCCTTACTTTAAAAGGCTTGCTACCAGACTTCTGGAATGGGCATTATCTGTTCTTTCTGCCCAGAAGCTGTAGACTGTGTTTTACTTTCATCTAATGTGTAATACTAGCAATTTCCTTTCCCTCCTGGCTATTAGCCATCCTGCCCTCCAACCCCATGTTCAAGATCACCATCTTTACTGAAAAATGAGGCAAAAAAACACATTTAGTTTTAGAATCAGATGTAGACTATTTCTAAACCTCGCTTCTTCCTGAACGGAAAGCAACATCACTTCCTTCTTACACTACTATGTCACAGCTGGACAACGTCTTGCTGTTTTTTCGGATGCCATATACCAAAAATCAACCTGATTTTCCAGATGAATTCTCCCTTCATTCTCCTACTTATTGATGTTTGAGATCCTTCCTGAGCCAGACTTTTTTTCTGTTTCATGCTCTCCGCTTATAATTCTTACCTCTCTCTTGATGCCATTTCTTTTCCACTTATGCCTTGAAACTTCTACCTCAAAACCATTTTGCCTTCTGTGAGATACAGGATCCCAGTCATTTGGTTTCAAGGTACCTAAGGCTTCTTCCATGTTCAAGTTTTCATTATACAAGATGATTTTGTTTCCAGATCCCTTCATTTATCACAATTTCCCTTTCTGAAGTTGAAAATATTCTATTTTGGTTCACTCTTACCTTTAATCAAACAAGTTGTGATCACTGACTCCAGGGTTATTATTTACCATCAGGCCTTTGAGGGCATATTCCTGAACCACCCAAAAGCATTACTTTTTACAGGCTCAGTGACAGTTTGGAGGAGAATTTAATTCACTACCACAGTCCAGAATGTCTGGCCCCAGCTATGAGTAGCATGTATTCCCCAAATTATTAAATGAGAATTTGAAATCTCACTGGCTATTTCTTTGAACCAAGCAGTTCCATCTCTTCAACAATACGGAGTTTTCTAACTATGTCCAAACTTTCTAGGGTCTGGAATGATCTCAGGGCCCTCTTTTCTCAGTAAAATATGCAACCATCTTTTCCAGAAATATACTGGAACTAAATTTTGAGTCGTTTTATTATTTACCTTTTATTTGCAACACATCACTTCTTTAACACAGAATATTACTACGCACTTTTATTTTTACTTCTCTGTTTGCTCAAAAAATTCCCTCTAATCCACATGTTCTGGTTAGGAACTGTGTTTTCTTTTATCACAAGGCAGGCGTCCTGAACTGTTTTCTAAAATTCCTCCATTTTTTTTCCCCAAAGTACTGGAAAAAGTATATCCACTTTTCACTTATTTCATTCTGACACAGTAATGTTACTTTTTTGCCTTTGTCTGTAACTGTCCCTTTTTCTTTGCTGCCCATCCTACTTCTTTCTATTGCCCATTGCTGTATTAACATATAGGCCTTCTCTTGTTGAGCAAAAGCAAGGCAAAATATTACATGAATCTTTCAAAATTTTCTCTGTTCATTTCTTAATGTGAAGATGACCTTATTATCTGTGGTGATTTCCTTCCTTTCTCCACAGATGGCGTAATCTAGAAGGGGTACACAGGCAAGTGGTGAAGAACTAACTACTGCTGTGTAGTGAATTAGTTTTCATGGGAAGTTTACTCAGCTGAAAATAAAAGAGTTTGTTTGCTTTGAAGATAAGAAAGTAACCATGTACCATGAATATTGTCAGTGTCTGAGAATGCCTTCTGGTGAAACCAGAGCAGTCACCATTTGTCAAACTAGTATGAAGGCCAGTTAAAACACTAGATGTATACATGCTTCAGGCAACCAGCAAACATAAAAAACAGATGAAAAAGGTGAGAAACTGACATGAAAACACTGTCAGATCAAGTAGCTTCCCAAAGGTACTGATTTTTGGCAGGACCTGGATTATAGCTCATTAATTTGAACATTAAACAAACTTAGTTATTGAGATTTGTAAGCAGCTGCTGCTAAAAGGACAAATCACTTCACCAATAACAATAGAACATTAAAAAATGGGAATTTTAAAAACCCTGTGGAAGAACTCACCTTCATTCCTCTTTAGTGCAGTATCATAGCTGTTTGCAAATTACCTTTATCCCATACTATCTATTTCCCATTTATACCATTTCTGTAGTTCACAGTTATTTTCATCACCACTAAGAGTAAAATGGGCATTGCATGTATTAAAAAATGCCGACTCTTTAAGGCATGCACACATCACCGTTGATCCAACACACAAATATTCCCACAAAAATCCTGCCTCGGTAATCTTAAACGAAGCTTAACTGGAGCCAGCCATGAAATGGCACAAAATCCCTGGATTAGCCATTAACTCCACATTGCCACATACAAACCATTATTTCACCTACTTATTACTTCACCACCCACCCCTGCTGCCTGTCACCGCTGCTTGCTTCTTGCCACACACACCTCTTGAGCAATGCCGGCACTGAGTTTTAGCCCACAGAAACCAGCCAGATATGCACATTTTCTACTGATTAGGAATGTGCTGTTTACGCTGGGTTATGGACCCATGTGCACAGAGCAGGTTTTCAGTTAATCTCTAACATTTAAGCAAGTCATGTTTGAAAGGCAGAAGGGGGTATCACTTATTACTATAGAGAAAAATGTAGGGTAATATTTATTATTTTGGAAAATCCATTTTTCCCAAAGAATTGTAAAGGTTGTACAGATAGTGAGATGATATGGAAAGCAAGTATTTTATTTTTGTCTAAATTTGTTATAAAACCGTATATGAAATTAGAGCTGAAGGTGAAAGGGGATCAGAACCCCTGTAAAACCTAGAAGCAAAGATAAAGGCAGGGTCAGAAGGTTTGTATGACAACTGAAAGCCTAGTTTGTGATTTCTTGCAGTATTTTTGTTTTAGTTGTCACTGGGGGAAGAGTGGCTGCTACGGTAAATTAGAGGGAAGAGTCAGTAGTAGCTGGATATACAATGTACATACTGAGCAAAACTATCTAATGCTACCCAGGATATCTCTCTGACAGGTGCTCAAGAAGCAAAGCAGAGGATGCAAACAGGGACATGATAAAATTACAGCCCAGTTCCATACCTGCTGAAATCTGTGCAGGACACACCACTACTTTAAATAGTGCCAAGCTCTCAAAAAATTCCTGGTGAGTCTCTTGAAAGAAAAACAGTTTCAAAAATCCAAGAAATATGTAGGCTAAATAAATTTTGCATTTATCAACCCTAAGATACAGCAATTTTTAGCCAGATTTGTCATTGCTTTAATAATACATGAATTATATTTAAATGACTATGAGATATAAGCCTGAGGAAAGGGGAAAAGAAAAGAAAAAGAAAAGAGAAAAGATCCCTCGCTGTATAAAAGTATCTTGAGTCCCAGATCATGTGGACCCTGCAAAGTTAACTAGGTTGATTGGCAGCTGGGTCTGGGCACTCAAATTAGCTTGTCTGTGAGCAAGTTTTCTATGACAGAAGGGTAACCGCAGCCTCAGCATTCTGGTTCTCTCTGAACTGGCTCACGAGTGCCTGTGCTGAGGCAATCTAGGTTTCATTCTCATTCAGCTCTATCAACTGGTAGGCAGCTGTGGGAAGCAGCCCTGGCACACCGGGGTGAACAATCCCATCTTCTCGGTGTGGAGTAGATGCATTGGAACCCACAGAAAGCAAAGCTTCGGTTCTTAGAGCCGTGGCTGCATCAGTCACCGGAGTGAAAAAGCGCCCACTGAGTTCTGGGCAAGGTTTTTCTAACGTGGGTGGTGGTGCCCGTGACCTTGGAGGTAAAAGCTGCGTAGTATTTTCTGCGCTGTGGACGTAACTCAGGAGGCCCTGCAAGAAAACCCCCATCATGCAGCTATGTGGAAGACTGGGTGAGAATTTCAACTCCAGAAAGAGAAGCTACCATTTTTTCAGGGTCAGTTCCTTTTTTAAACAGGCCAGAAAATGAATAGCTGCATGAATAAAAACGCTATACAAACAGTGTTTTGGCCCGTGCTCTCAAGTCCTGCATGTGACGGGCCTTCATTCGCGCCGATGTATTCAGTGTGTGGCGAGGAGACACCTCAGCGTAAGGAAAGGGACAAGGGCTCCAGCGAACTATGGTGTGGGAATTGGTACACCATTTCGACAGAGAGCATATTAAAGTCCGGGTTCTCGGGAGTGTAAGGCAAGGATAGCCCTTCCAGCTTTCCAGGAAAGCCTGTACGGTATGACTGCAGCAGCTGAACCGCCATACAGAGCTGTAGGGGCAGGAGCGGCTCCCTTTTACAGCGAGGTGAACCGCAGCTGGCTTCAGCTAGCCATTGCCTGAGAAAGGCGGGAATAGCACGGGATCACGAGGGGACAGATTTTCACCTTCTTTCCTGAGCAAACAGTTTTGGTTTGGGACAAGAAAGAAGCCGAGGGGCAGGCGAGCCCCCGCGGGGTGTTCATCACGGCCTGCCGCGGCCGGCGGCGGGAGCAGCGCCCGCTGCTGCACTTCCCGCCTGCCCGCACTCAGGGCAAAGAGGGGATTGACCCTGTCGCCATCCACAAGCACCGAAAGGAGGTTGTGGGGGTCGGCCTCCTCTCCCAGGCAGGTAGTGACAGGACGAGAGGAAATAGTCCCAAGCTTTGCCAGGGGAGGTTTAGGCTGGGCATCTGGAACAATTTCTTCGAGGAAGGGGAGATTAGACTTTGGAATGGGCTGCCCAGGGAGGTGGTGGAGTCACCGTTCCTGGAGGTGTTTAAGGAAACACTGGATGTGGCACTTTGTGCCGTGGTCTAATTACATGGTGGTGTCGGTCGCGGATTGGACTCGATAAACTCAGGAGTCTTTTCCAACCTAATCGGTTCTGTGATTCAGGCGGCCCCGGTGTCAGCAGGGCTCGGTGGGGCACCAAGGGCGACCCCAAGACGCCTCACTCGGGTACCCGAGCGGGGCC
>WBMY01009458.1:0-11595 GCA_013397315.1 Donacobius atricapilla
AAGTTAGACTGAAGAGAAATGCAATTGTCCAGAGGTCCAATAATTGGACATAAGAAAGGAAATTATTTCTGTTATATGAAATTAATAAAGAGGCAAAGGCAGATAATGAGGTAAACAATGCAACAGTAAATTCATTGTGCCATGAAACAGAAAACTGAAAACTAAACTTTCTTTACTTCCAGCATTGTCATGAATTCCATTTTTTAATGTCTTTCTCAGTTTTAGTGGTTCTTTTTCCTTTGGATTTCTGTAATTTTGTTTACTTTTTAACAGTAGCATCTCAAAGGCCAGTGCAGGACTCCCATCACAGATATATCATTTTGTAATGATTAGGGAATTACAGGTCAAGTGTTCTTAAAATTATATTTCAGATAAGAAGGATAGAAAAGCTTCACAGTTTTAGAGTTTATGTGGGGAGGTGATACTCATTTTTCAAGGAAGCTGCAGAGTTCGATGGAAATCATAGATATATTGGGTTAGAGGGCTTCCAAGAGGCCTTCCTCTCATTTTCCCAAAGGTGGAACTGAGAGTGACCTCCATGTAGGTCCTTGAGTTGTCCTTCTGGCTGAAGGATTTACCTTTCTGAAATTATTGAGAGACTTTCCCAGGCTTCACAACCTTTCAAAGACAATAAGCAGCCGCCTCATGATGACACCAGCCAGCTCTGCCAGGACTTTCAGATGGGTTCTATCTAGTCCTATGGACTTGTATGAGTTAGAGAACTGTGCCCAAGCAGGGGAAAAGAAGCTGTGGCTGTGGTAAGATGGGAAATAGCAAACATGGAGGAAACGGCTAAGTTTTCTGACCTCTGAAATAAAAATGAATAAGTCTAAAATGTAATTTTTAACACTACTTGGGTAAACCAAAAAGATAAAAACCCCATCTAGTAGCTACCCTATCAATCAGATGTTTTAGTCTGATAGTCTCTGGATAGCTAGGGTGCTTCTAGTGCAGGCATGTGGAGAGGTATGGGTGAGGTATAATAGTGCAGAGGGAAGGGTAAGCTGAATGGAGCATGGTTATTTGACATACTCCAGCTGTGGAACTCTCTCCCTCTAGCAATTTTTCCCTCCCCTGCCAGATGTTTGTAGAAAGATTTTTAATCTGTTATGTCCTGAACTGTGGACCATTTCTGTGTTGTCTGTGGATGTTTGAATTGATAGAGGTAAGAGCTGCCTATGTGGTGTTTGGTTTTCTTTTTTTTNTTTTTTTTTTTTTTTTTTTTTTTTTTTTTTTTTTTTTTTTTTTTTTTTGTGAAAGGCTGATCTCCAATTTGGTTGCATTCAGTCTGTATAAAAAATACACATTAAAACAAAAGCATAAGCTGAAGAAAATCAAGTAGATGATTTTAATAGATTGTATGCAAAGAATCCTACTATTTTGCAAAGAAAATAGAAAAATAGGGGTCTGGGATATCATAACCAAGTTCTTCTAGAGCTCTCGGGGTGCCAATAAGTTTGCAAACTCAAAGTTAAGTGATTGCACTTGATAATACTCATATTTCTTTGTGGTATTTGCATTTAGCCAGTGGAATTTCCCACAACAACTACCATTGACCCGGGTTTTAAATTAGGATTTTAAATAGAGGGAGTTTAAAATAAGGAGGATGAAGTTATGCATAGTTAAAAGAGATGATAGGGATAGACCATGAGGGATGGAAGCCTCATGGTTTATAACTTAGGCCAAGAATTTTAAACCAACAGATATTCATTACAAACTTTGTTGCTCCTTTCTCAGAAGCATCCAGTCCAGATCACTGTTTGCAACCAGATTAATCAAAGTTCAGATTCACTATTGCAAATCCTAGATGCCCTCCTTCAACTGAGGTCTGCAATGGGTGACTTCCTAAAATTACCTTTTATTCCATTTTATTCTGCAACTATAAAAAGGCTGTAGAATTGCTGAGCTTCTGATTATTATGGGGTTTGTCCAGCTAACATTACTTTTCACTTAAAAATTCTCTCATGAGTAAATGCCCATTTTTATACTCATTTTGCCCTGTTACAGTTCCTGAGTTATAAGGCATATATTTTGTTATGGTTCAATATAAGCTTGGACAATGACATGTTGGGCTGATAATAACTCCTGGTGTATTTTATTTGCATTGCTCTCTTAAACAAAATCACATCAGATATAGACTCTTGAGTTGCCTGAGAGGTCAGCAGTTATAGTAGGTGTGTGTAATTTTGCACACATTTAGCTAATTTTGTAGAAAGAGCTAATGTTTGGCACCTGTGAAGGTTGTTTTTATTCATCTGGCACGCTTCCATTCAAATACCCATTTAATGTGGTCACCAACTACAGAAATAGTTAAACAGTACTGTAAATGGACATGTTTTCTTTATTGGGATGATCGCTGACACACTGAATTCTTTTCATTAAGTAATTTGACCACAAGCATCTCTTAACTTTGGAAAAAGGAGGAAAAAAGCTCTAGCAAATACACTTCCTTTCAGTTTTCATATTTGCAGTGTTTATAGAGGGGGATATAATTAGAATTCCAGGATAAATTGCACAAGGTATTGGAAGAAAATCAAGACTAAAATAAACATTCAATTCCACTTTTTTTTTTTTGGATTTGACCATTGCACACAAACATTTGGTTATAAATAGATACCTCATCCATGCTGGAGTAACCTTTTACATTCAAAGTAGGATTCTGGAAAAGAAAATCCTTTTCAAAGTGATCTGAAACAAACTCGCAATTTGAAACCTTTGGTTAGTTTATGAATCTTTACTACAATTGGATTATATTTATATACTCTTTAGTAAATATCAAAAAGCCCTCTGAAGTAAAACATGTTCCAGCTGAATAATCCTTACTGGGAGAACTTACAACTGCAATGGGTAAGGAATTGGCTGCATGGTTGCACTCAAAGAGTTGAGATCAATGGCTTCACGTCCAGGTGGAGAGCAGCAACAAGAGGAGTTCCTCAGGTGTTGGAACTGGCACTTTCTAATGTCTTTGTCTTTGACATGGACAGTGAAATTCTAGTGTACTCTCAGTTCGCTGATAATACCAAGCTGAGTGGTGTGGTCAACACGCTGGAGGGAAGGGATATCACCCAGAGGGACCTTGGCAGGCTCTAGAGGAGGGTTCGTGCAAACCTCGTGATATTCAGCAAGGCCAAGTGCCGGGTCTTGCACCTGGGTCAGGGAAATCCCAAGCACAAATACAGGCGAGGTGAAAAATAGATTGAGAGCAGCCCTGAGGAGAAGGACTTGGGAATGTTGGTGGATGAGAAGCTCAACACAGCTCATTGATGTGTGCTTGCAGCCCTCTGCCTGTCCATAGAATTATTCATTCATTCTGTCACTAGGTCTGTTACCTGTGGATTCTGTAGAGCTCTGCAGGACTGTTTTTTTAATTTATCTTGGAACATTTTGATATAGTCTGAAAACCAGTTTTTAAAATTGTCAATAGATTTGTTGCAGTCTTTTTTAGATTTCCCCTCTCCTTTAATGATATTCATTACAACTCTTTCTGAAATTTTCTCATTTCATCTTCTGCACGGTCTCCTCATTACTGATGGAGAAATCATCTCGTCTTGTGCTCCCAATCTAAGTCAGAACTGTTATATTTTCTGCCTTAAGAAAATGGCAATTCAGGAGAATTGTGGTTTATTTCAATGGTTCAGGCATGCATCGGATTGCATTTAAAAGGAAGCATAATACTTATTGTCTCCCCTCAAAAGATATCCCTGAAAACACATAGAAGTCCTCAAAAGTGTTATTTATATTTACTGGTTTTGAATTTACAGCTTCAAAATGAGCATAGTATGAAACAAAATTGAATGCTACTGCATTGTTTTAGCAGAATATAAAATAATCAGTAAATGTCCACCAAACCCTGTAGATAACCCTGAAACTGCCTAATTTCCTTTCATGCTCAGCACTTAAACCCATCTTAAGTCTTTGCATCCTCTTGTCTCTCACAGTGTATTCTGAAAATGTGAAGTTCATGCATATCTTAGTCTCTCAAATACTACCTAATGGAAACCACAAACAAAATCTGTGATGCTGAAAGGCATTAAAATGCTCCCAAGCAGTTCTCTGTGTATTAATCGTCATACCAGTCACATGCTGTATTTATCTATTACTACACTGTCTATTAATACACTACTTCTATGAGATCTTGTTTGGTTTTTTTGACTTATTGCTATAAATGTCTAGTTTCACAGAGGTTTCACTGTGTCCTGATCTGTTTAACACCTTTGTTACTGGGCTGGATGATGTGGCACGTGTGCCCTCAGCAAGTTTGCTCGTGACCCCAAACTGAGTGGGTGGCTGACATGCCAGAGGGTCATGCTGCTATCCAGGGGGACCTCAACAGGCTGGAGCAATGGGCTGGGAAGGGCTCTATGCAGTTCAGCAAAGGAAAGTGCAAAGTTCTGCACCTGCAGAGGAACAAGCCACAGCTTTGCAGAAAAGAGCCTGGGGATCCTGATGGACACCAGGCTGAACAGGAGCCAGCAGCATGACCACACTGCAAAGGCAGTATCTGGGCTACATTAGCAGGATTGCTGCCAGCAGGTCAAGGGAGGTGATCCTTCCCCTGTGCTCAATAATGATAAGGCCATACCTGGATTGCTGGGTCTAGCCCTGGGCTCCCAAATACAAGAGAGATACAAGGCTACTGAAGAGGAGTCCAGCAAAGGAGCACTAAGTGTTTAAAGGACAAGACCCTTTCTCCGAGGAGGAAAGGCTTAGAGAAGCAAGACTCTAGCCAGAAAGATGAGAAGGCCTCGGGGAATTTCATCAATGTGGAATAATACCTGAAAGGAAGGTAGTGCAAAGCAGATGGAGCCAGGTACTTTCCAATAGTGTCCAGTGACAAGACAAGAGGCTATGGACTCAAACAGGAGATTCCATCTGAACATGAGGAAACACCTTTTCACTGTGAGGGTGACTGAATACTGGCATGGGTTGCCCAGAGAGGTTGAGGGGTCTTCATCCTTGGAACTATTCAAAAGCTACCTGGACACAGTCCTTGGCAACCATCTGTAGGTGACCCTGCTTGAGGAGATACATTGAACCACGTGACCAATAAAAGTCCCTTTCACTCTCAATTATTCTTTCAGAGTTTGCAGTTTAATATGAAGTTGAACAGAGAAGCTGGGTCAACAATATCAAGACTAAATTAAAACTCTTCCTTAGAGCATCTGCAGTAGGTTTTCCTGCCTACTACTTCCCCTTGGTATCTCAAAATATACTAGGAATTTTCTGTATGTCAAAACAAGACTGAAATTAAATAAAGAATTCCATTAGACACAGCCAATTCCCCCTCGAGAATGGCAATTTAAACTCATTTATACAAGCAGTTGTAGGTCAATTTATCAGCAACCAGTACCAGAGGATGCATGTCATTACACAACTATAGCTGAACTTATGCAAGCAAAGATACAGCACCTGAAACCAAATGAAACTGAGGGAAAACCAGGACCAAGAGTGATTTATTTATTTTCACTAATTTACTCCATCTTTGCTAGAAATTATGTAGAGATTTAAGTTCATTATGAAAAAAATAAAACAGCCTAAGGAACCGGGTTTAAGTATTACTTGATCATTTCTCTCTGGAAAGGCACTGTCATAATTTATAATTTATATAGGAAGTCTGGGCAGCATACCCATACTTGCCCTCTCCCTCTCCCCTCAGTATTGGCAATGAGCCCAAGGCACAGAGAGAAACAAAATTATGAAAACTGTTTGACAGTCTAAGCTGGTACCTTAGGCAGTTGTAAATAATTTCTTTCTGATTCTGCATCTCCCAGTGTATTTCTTGCTGTAAGGACCATAATTCATGAGCAGGAAAAATTGAATCCATGCAGCACCAGTTTATTTGCTGCTTTTGTCATAAAGACAATTCTGGTAACTTTTCAGGTTGATTTATGGCTCTTCCTTATATATTAAAATTCTTATGCAACCCAAGAAGTCCTAGCTAGAAGTTTTTGCTTGTGAAAGAGAAAACTTAGCGGAAGTCCATAATTTTTTCAGGTAATACACAAAACTGCTGGCCTGCTTGATTCAGTACAGTTCCTATTAGAATTATGATCAAGAACATGTCTTCATGCAAATCTCTTCTGTTAATGTTACCTTTTTCTTTTGTTGAAATTATAGCAGAAATTGTGAGGTTAACTTTGGCTTCAACCCACATAGTTGTGGGTTTTGATTCTTAAAAGCTTTTTAATAGTTATCTTCTGCATGACTTCTGTGACTCTTTTCCTGTTTTATTTTATTTATATTTTATTTAGTTATGGAAAGTAATCTGGTGGTTACATTTTTGGGTTTTGGAGGCTTTTTCTTTTTTTAAGAATCTGTCATCCACCTCTAATGTTGTTCAACAGGAGGTTTTTGTGCATCTCTTGTCCATGAAAAAGACAGTGTACTGTTGATACTAAGTGTTGCTGAGTGTGTATCTTCTTGCCATATAAGTAATATTTCTTTAGTAAATTCCACTAAGGCTGAATGTCTTGCTCGTGCCTCAGTTTTGGTCTCTTCCCTCTGACTGCTAAATGCATGTGCATGCAGCCCATGGAGATGACCATGATTTAAATGACAAAGCACTATTAATTTATAGTACAGTGTTCCTGTGTTCAAGCATTTGCCTTCCTGAGGAAAGGAGCCAGCATCAGGCAGTGGCTGCACGGTGTAAAACTGGACATGAAGAGTTGTAGCATGATCTGAAAAACACATAGCTGTAAAGTTGTAAAGCTACAGGAGTTGTATTGGACTACTGGAACAGTAGAACCTTACAAAAATTACAAGGAAAAAGGTGAGGCAAGTAGACTGACTCCCTAATGAACAGGGTAATGTTAAATTTGGGGGATCATCATTCTGATCTCCTGTGCAAAATATGTTTGGTATCAAATTTGATAATGTGGAGAGCTAGAAATCTTTTAAAATTATATATGCATATTTCATTCGTATGAAATTTTACAGGGTTTTGAAAGGCAAATTATTGTTTATTTACAGGGGAAGATAACTTCTTTGCACTGTAATGAAATGCAGTAAACTTCAACACAAATACTACTCATAGTTTTTAAAGAAGGATTAAGTATGTGTGGAAAAAAAATTGAGCTGGAGTACAATAGTGATTTAGCTGATTGAATTGATGTATTTCCTTGATACCTTATAGTTTTCTTATTAGCATGGGAGTCATAGAATTCTTACCTGCCATGTGATGGATATAATATTTACTTAATAAATTTTACTTTTAAATATACCACTAAATTTCATAGCCCCAGAGGAAAAGCAGTGACATTGAAAGTCTCATAGAAAATTTGGACTTAGATTCTTTCCTTCTGTTTAATTTCATAAGAGGTATACATGTTACCTTAGCAGCACAAATTCAGACTGTGATCCTGCTTGCCATTAACTGCAAATTAAGTGGTTTTTACACAAATCATGGTGTGATTTAGTGACTTGGGATAGTGTGGGATTTGTGGTCAACTTTCTCAGCCTCAACAAGAGTGAAATACCTAGAAAAGAAGGAGGATGGATTTGTGGTTTAAGTATGAAATTGGAAAACAGGAGATCTGTTCCTGGTTTGATGACAGATTATTTGATTTGTGGGAAAGTAATTTTCTGTTCCTTAATTGCTGCTTATGTAAATGGGAGTGTTATTGATTGATTCTGCTGAATAGAGGACTTGATTTATTAACATTCATAATGTACTTTAAGACAAGGAGGAAGTCAATACTAGGAAAGTGGACTCAAAAGAACTTGTTTAATACCTCCCTCAAAGAAAAGTTACTTGGCAGTAGAATACCCTGAAAGCAATATCTTCTACTGGTGCATTTATGTCCAGTTCACAGGTATGCTTAACAATGAAGATAAATTTTAAAGTTCTTTTTGTGTAATTTCTGTCATATCTACCATATTCTATCATCTACCATATTTACCAATTATCTGCCAGCCTATTATATCTGCCACTTGTATCTTTATAGCTCTTCTTTAAAAAATATAGCCTGTCCAGGTGATGCCAGGGAGAATTCCAGAAACTGTTTCTGTTCGGTAGCTTTCCCGCCTCGGGAATTGTTACAGTGACAAAGAGCATACAAAAACCTGGAATTCACCCTGCAGGGGAAGTTTGGAACACTGAGAATGCTGTGTACAGCCTACCCCAGGTGAAATAAAAGTAAGTAGTCCTGTTAGAGAGGAGCAGGTCCCCCACACACAGGGAAAGTTCATTTCACTAGACAAAACTAAATAAGCTTGTCTTCCTTAGAACTGGGTTTCGTGTTGTTTACATGTGGTTTTAGTTGATGTTCCTTGTATTATCAGTTACATGTATGGCTCATGACAGTGATTCTTGATTCTTTAATGGAGTATACACTGCAAATATACTCTGCACTGAACTGTTGTGGATTTTTGAAACATCAGTACTGTCCTGAGCACTGCATTGAACACTTTTCCGCGTGTGTAGTTAAACTGCAGTGTGCCAGACGTCACTCTGTCACACTCACTGTCCCAGAAGCAGCAGTTGCCCTCACCATCTTTGCACCAGAATTAGCAAGCACCTCTCTCAAAGCATTTCTTCACTCTCTGCCGCCTTATCACCAGGATTCAGATTTGTGGGCAGTCAGATGTGCCTTCATCACTTATGGTGCAGAATACAGGAACAGAATATATACCTGGGACTTCATTCCCTGGGAAATCATAGATAATTCAGAACCTAATGGGCTTGCTAATGGGATGATCAGCTGCAAGTATTTTCAGCTGCAAGTATCTTCAACCCTTCCTCTGTTCTTAACACAGTGTATCTTACCGAGTTTAGGGTCTTGATTTGCATAGAAGGGTCTCAATCTGAGCTCAATATACCTGTGAGACTAGAAGTCTGAGATGAAGATCATGACTGATAGTGTGACTTTTTTGACACAAGACACATAAATATAATTATGGAGGAATGGAGAAGAGTAAAAAAGCAGGAAGGATCACTGTGCTTGCATAAAATTAACACCTTTTCAGGTAAAATTTACCTTCCTATCAGTTTTGACTTTTTTTATACACAAGGATAGCAGCATTGCTATCAAAATATTCAAATTTTTCAAAATTTTATCTTCCAAATGAAGAAGATAAAATGTTCAAAAATTGAACATTTGTTCAAAATATTATCTTCCTCTGTATTTCTGCTTCACTGTTGCTAATTTGCAGCTAAAAACCTGACCATCATGTTATGCTTAACCAAGTGTCTTACCAGTATCTTTAAAGAAACTTTCTTGGACACTTGTTCTAGTCAATCATCTGAGTGCTTGATGCACAGCTGCCAGACTTCTGTTGTTAGTTAAGTCTTGCTGAACATCAGGTCAGCCCACTCAATGGCATCAGCATTTTGCCAGACTTTCATAATGCTTCACTAAACATAAGGCACAAAAGTGCTTTTTATTGCCATACTGCCAACAACCTCTCCATCTTCTATGTAGTATCTTGATGCATACCCACATAACTAAATACACCTTTAACTCATCAGGTGATCTGGTTCTTTGACAGCTCACTCAGTAATCCTTCTACTGTCCTGGATACGAGAAACTGCCTTATTAAGAAAACTCTACTAGTGATGATAAACCATTGCCAAAACAAATGAATTCATAAGTGAGGGGATGTTTAGTTCCACTGATGAGTATGGAAGTTTAATATGTGATCTTTCAATGACTGGGTTACTGTTTTTTTGGGCTGATGTTCCAAAAGAAATTTTAAAGGCAGCAGAAGTTAACCAAGAGCAGACAATCTTAATTAGAGTAGGCACCATGTCTGACCAGCACACTAATAGTAACATAGAAGAGAGCCAAACAGGCTGCTGGGGAAGTCTTAAATACTCAGTGCAGTCTGGAGAGATTAAATGATCTTACTGCCATTTGTGAGTGAACATGCCTTAAAGGAATAGTATGTACTTCCAAGTTGCTGTGTACATTAAGTACCATTGTGCAGCATTGCATTAAAGGAATTGATTTTATGACATGTCCCTTTGGACATGAGAGGGAAAGTGTCAGGTTGACCCTGGACCTTAATTCAGAGTGGTGTTCAAATGTTGCTTTTGGCATTTGTCCTGGACTTGGCTGTGGTGTAATTTGTGGACACTCTTTTTCTACAAGTTGGAAAGGTGCATGCAGATGCTGTTACGAGAAAGAAATCTCTGTGGGTATCACAAATAGGTGATCTCCCCTTTTGCCCATTAAATCTTGACAGCGATTTCACTATGCATGGTCTGTTATACCACATCACACATCCAAATGAAAAAAACAATTATCAATCAGTCAAGAGCTGGCAATCAGCTCTATATATCAGCAAGGATCTAATGCAAGCCAGATGCTCTTCTGTCTTTCCCAAACAGCACCGTGTCATTGCATTCACTGCTTGTCTATCAGCTTCTCATGTGAATGGAGGGAACCAGGTTTGGTCCTCCGTGCAGTTTTTATGTCTGAGTCCTCTCAGGGGGCTTGCATGTTATCCGAGCACAGGTACAAGCACCTTGCTTGTACATCGTCTTGTAGCTTCTACAGTTGTTTTTTCTCTGTGTCTGAAAGTTCTGGGCTGATGCTGTGGACAGAAAGCTTATCTTTGGGGATTGTATGGTCATGAAAAGATAAAAAGGAGGGGAAGCAGTATTGGAGGGGGTCTTCTCAAACATAAGCAGAAAGTAGTAAAACCATTCTGAAGAAATGTATGATTTTTGAATGCTTACTGGCACAATTTGTACCTTGTGCAAAAAATGGCCACCTTTGTGCAGTATTACTTGAATTATTTGTGAAGTGTTCTGAGGTTGGAAAATGGTCTGCACAGAACTACCAGCTGAAATCTGAAGCTTTAAGTGTGGTTGGCATCCAACTGCTTCCTGAAGGGTTTGGATTTGTTTTACAGCACAAACCAGAGAAAATCCTTGTTTTCTGATTCTAAGCTACAGCCAGACCCTTGTAGGAACAGCTGATGAGCTTTAGCCTTGATGTAGGCACAAATCAAACAAATGCTGCAACCCAGTCCAAGCGGTTGACCCCATCTGTCTGTAATCAGAGAGATCTCAGAACAGCTCTGACCCTAAACTGGTGACAGGCTGCTATTAGAAATGTCCTTTAGTAAGTCCCAAAGCCCTAGTTCATAGAAACCAAACAAAAATAAGGGCTTTATTTTAACATGTTAGTGGTGAGTACAGATGCAGTCGTCGTCGGTAGTGGTGCAAGCACATTATGTGCAGTGTGGTTAGTGTTTAAACTTGCCCCTTTTTGTTCTGGACAAGGGCTGGGACACCTGATGTCACACACAGCAACACCTGAGAGCTATTAATAGGAGTGTTTGAGGCAGAAAAAAACACATACACCTTGTAATTCTTTCAAAAAGCGTTGTTGTAGGGGAGGTTTGGTTGGTAAAAGAAGGCCAGATCGTAACGCTCTCGGCTTTAGACGGGGGCTTTGCAGAGAGGAGGGCGTAACCATCTCCCTTCAGGAAGTTCAAGACACAAAAGCTCATGACAAGGAAGCCCACCCTTCTCAGCGCCGCAGGCTGCGGTCTGTGCCTCGCTGTCCGCAGCAGCAGGGGCTCGCCGCCGCTCTCTCGCGGCCCAGGTGCCGCCAGGTGCCCCCGGCGGGGGGAGGCGGCCCCGGG
>WBMY01009458.1:12052-78854 GCA_013397315.1 Donacobius atricapilla
ATTTTTTTTGAATAGGATTTGTTCGAATGCAGCGCTCACGGGATTTCAGCCTGTCGTTAAATGACAATACTGATTCGTGTCAATAGTTTATAACTGCATGAGGCCGTGGTATCTTTTCCTTGGAACAAGGGAAGACTACAGCTCTCCTTTTATACTTAATTCCTGTTCAACAGTCCAAGAAGTTTTTGGTTTCATTCTTTTTTTTCCTTTAATGTTTCAGTGAGAAAGTTTGGCCGTATCAGTGAGAAAATTTTGCCATATACTGTGAACTAAAACAATGACTAAACTTTATGATGACGTCTATTCCATACTATAAATTCTATTAGAGACTTCTGAACTTCTGTTCAGTGCCAGCCTGGGAGTGGCAGTAGTGAGCGTAATGCCAAGCGTGTCAGTTTTTTTGGGCTTTGCTCAGTTATCCTAGTTATCTTTATCCTTATCCTAGTTACCTTTTCCTCTCTTCACTTATCATCATTTTTTGAACTAAACAAAGTGTTAATGACAGAAATATCCCAGGCCCAGCTGAGAGCAGTTACTCTCTTCAAAAAAAGTTTAAAAATTTGTATGTCTCTATGCAGGAGAGTTTTTGCTGTTCTTTGTGTTTTGGGGTTTGTCGGTTGATTGGTAGGGTTTGTTTGTTTGTTTGTTTTTCTCTAGGATGATTTTAGCTACTTTCAAAATGTTTCACCAGACTTTGCTGGACTGTCTTGTACAGGTGGCCCAGACAAATAGTCTCGTCTGCAGGACTGTGTCGTTTTGGAAGCAGAATTGACTGCTGCTGGGGCTGGGCCCGAGTGGCCTGGGGACACTGCCAACGTGAGTATCACTGCTGCTGGGGCTTCTTAGTCACTTGTAGAGAAAGCTTGTACACACCTAGTCACGTCTTCACGTGTTCACACACATCCTTACGGTGCAGGGCTAGGCTCTGGCACGTGTGCGCCTGACTGACTTAGAAGGTTGCTGTCATGTTAAAATTCTGTCTGTTTTTAGCAATGCTAAAAACGACCGTAGTCAAGTAAGGTAAAATGGAGTTTGGGCAATGAGAATTTGGAAGTTTCTTTTTGATTTTTGCTTCATTTCATGCTCTGATCTGATAAACTGGTGTAATTCCACTGTCCCATGTTACAGATACTGCAGGGCAATAATATTTGCATCCAAGAAGGAAACCAAAATTACTTTGAAAATCGATGGAAATGTTCCAATCAAGTATTAAGCTCAAGCATTCTTTCAGTAACCCCAAACTAAGGGAATAAATCTGCCTGACAGCATCCTTTTACTGGGTCACACGTGAAGAGAAACATCTCTGAGATTCTCACATCTGTGTAGACTCTTTGATATGACTGCAGGATAAACCAGTAGATAAGTCTTCATTATTAACTACACCTCCAGTGGGAATCCTGTGGAGGCAGCTAGTGTAGAATAAAAAAATTGTTAGGAGTGGCGTAGAGACCTCAGCTTGTTAAAATTAGGACCTTTGATACTGGGGATGCTTACTCATGTTTTTCAGACTCCTACATGAGGGACATCCTGAAGTTTTTGCAGGAGCAAGCCTATAAACACTGGTCCTTAGCTTTTTTTTTTTTTTTTTTAATTTAGACACAAATATATGTTGACGAGATAATTTTCTGCCAAGCCAAAGTAAAACAAGTGTTAAATGCTGTAAGTTTCATAGTCTGCAGGGCAAATATTTGGCAAAGGATGGGAAAAGCTTTGAAAATGCAACTCTCAGCAAAGGTTTTGTTCAAATCTGTAAACAGCAAGACTGGTTTTTCTCTTCCCAAGTATGTTAGAAACCCACAAGGTTTAATAGATACATAAGATGACGAGTAAAACCCTATGGAAAGTACTTCTGGAATACAAAATCCCTGATACTATTTCTTTGATGCAGAGTTCTCAGGTTGATACCTCTCAGGCCATACCATGAATAATTTTGGTTTTTAGGGCTCTAATTGGTAACAACTAGTCCTTCCCTTGGTGTGAATATTTATGAAGAAGGAAGAAGAATATGTAGTAGGTTGACTGAGGCTACTCCAGAGGCAATAGGATCTATGGCCACCTTTCACGATGCAATTTTATTTGAAAATCATGGTGTGCTTAAGTGTTTGAGGCTATGAAGGCTTAACTGGCAAATACCAATAATTTGCATCGTTTAAAAAAACCACCAAAACCAAAAGAGTCCAGACTACTGTGTCACTGTGGCCCTTTTCTTAGACAAGTTGTCTCCAATGTTGTGACTATAAATTACAGCTCATGTTAAGGTGGAATTCAATTTCTCATTATTACCAAATCTGATTTCTGTTTGCATTTTTATGGTCTTGGGAGACAGGGATAGCATAAGGTGATACTATCAAAAGATTTGTAATTAAGAATTGGAAACGAGACAAAAGTAATAATACACAGAAAGTACAATTAATTTCTTGTTCTTTGAATTTTGCCAGTAAGATAATTCTTAGTGCTAGCTTTTCCAGATTATATAAATGCTTTTTCTTCCCCTTAAGGCTAAAGGTAGGTTAATTCTCACCTCCTTCCACTCCATTTTAGTCCATTATTCACAAATTTGTCTCCATGCATCTCCAGTGATTGGGACCAGACTTTCAAAAAAATAAAATTATCACTTTGGTGTCAAGAAGCATTTCCCCCCCTTTTTTTTCTTTACATACTGATAATTTTTGAATTGCTGGGTCAGAAGAGTCTCAGATATTTAGGTGAAAATTTTACTAAAACCATCAGCACTTCTTTCTTTGTTTTAAATGGGAGAAAAACCATTGGCCAAATAAACCAGGAAAATCTGCCCCAGTTGTGGGTGGTGAAAATTCCAGACATATCACAAAGCAGGAGATTACACTAAATGAATGTGAATCTCTCTAGTGCTTACAGCCAAATAGAAAATCTGTAGTCAACTCTCCACCTTGGGAATGTGGCGCCCAGTATGAAGGATTAACCTGGCACTGAAGGCAACATTCCTGCCCTCAAAGGAGAACTCGAGTATTTCACCGTACAAAGCAATATCGCTGAAAATTTTCCAAAAAAGCCAAGTACGTGATTATTTCTTCTCCTTTCTTTCTGATCAAATGTAAAGCTCTTAGCCCTGTCCCCAAAATGAGTGGCATAAATAGATGTCAGACTTCCTCTACTAGGTGTACATTTTCTTGGGTGTTTTAGTGTAATTTCTGTTTGGACAAGGAAAACAAGTATAGATTCAGGCTTAAAAATTAGTAGTGAGACCCAATTTATAAATGTCTCCAAAAAGAAGCTTCAAATATTTAGGCAATAATCCCGAGCTCTTTATTAGTGAGTTGGAACTGCTGTTTTTCAAACCAGTTTGAGCTATCCTTGGTATGCCTGCAACTGCTACAGCACCTTCGGACTCTCACCTGCTTACTCATGCATAATTTACCACGTGGGCACTAATTATCTCTAAATTTATCCTTCTGACAACAGATGTAAGGGAAGAGCCATGCTGGAGCCAGAGTGGAGCAGGTACATGACAGATACGTGACAGGGTGGTCCCAGTTTGCAGAGACCTCTGAACTCTGATTAGCCGAGGGCAAGTGGTCACTCATATACCTGGATGTTTTCTGCTCTCCAGCTGAGCTGCTCCACCAAGCACGTGTGGTCATGCCCTCTGCCCACAGCTATTGAGAAAAAAAATCTGTTTCAACCAGCTGTGTGATTTGAGGTAATGGTTTAATTGTGACATGCTTAAGCCTGGATATGTCAGCTCTAACAGAGCAGGAGTGTGGGGGAGCTGATGAGTGTCATTAGGGCCTTAAGCCTTGGGGACTCTGTGCTCCTGATCTTCCATCCATAATCCATCCAAAGAGTTGCAAAGGGAAACTGAGCTGTGTTAGCTAAACTTGGTTTTGTGAAGTGTGAAGTTACTCCTTTTATGTCCCTTTGACTGGCAAAGGAGTGCACATGGAGCATAATCATGCTTAGTGCTGCTTAGCAACGCCCCTCAGCCTAACTCAGCTGTCTTCTGCTCTTATAAACATGTAGGAAGAAGTTGAAATAGGGCCTTCCTTTAATTTACTTTCTTTACAACACCCTCTGTCTCCTCTTTACACCAATCAAGACTTGTGCACGTAGGTCTGATCTGTCTGTAAACTTGCTTCCAGAGCCTGTCAGTGTCCGCTGTAACATCTCAGCCAGCAGAAATATTCGTTCTTCAGTGACATGAAATTCCCTTCCGAAGTGCCCTTTCAAATTCTAGTAAATGCGTTTAGAAGGTGTCCTTCAAACTGAAATAATCAAGAACTTTGAAACAGGTTGGATTTTTTTTCCTTTTTCTTTCTTACGGGTTTTGAACACCCAAGTGAGATCCGTGTTTAGGCAACTAGATGCATTTTGGGATTGATAAAAATATAGGCATGCTTTCAAAGGGTCTGAACAAATGTAACTCACATTCATTGGCATTTCTTAGTCCTTTTAAATTGAAAATCCATCCACACGTGTTTAGTGGCTTAGATTTAGAACTGTGCATATCTTCCATCATTAACATAACTAAGTAGCTTTCTTAGATTTTGATTTGGTACGTAAACCAGATGAATTAATTAAACCTAGTGTGTATAAAGGCTAATTTGGAAGCAACAGAAATTATGTTTAAACACCCAACTATTAGCTCCCATGAAGTGCCCTCATCATTGATAGAGTTGATCCTTTACACTGAGGGACTCACAGCATCAGTGGTCCAAAGTTAGATATTAAATATCCCACTTGAAATTAGTCCAAAAATCCCATGTTGTTACCCAGCCTGCGGGATTTACTCACACTTTAATTAGTGGGAGTGGGAGTAATAGCTGTAAGTGGGAGTAATCACACAAAAGGCTCCCTCTGTGAAAGATGGTATGTTGATAAAGTACCTTATGAAATATGTGTAAAAATAGGGTTGTTGTTGTCTTGCTTTATGTTTTACTGTTGTGCACGAAGCTGAGCTATAACCCAGAGCGAAAGTGAGGGCAGGAGTTTCTTCTGGATTTCTTTTCTCAGAGCAGGGGAGGTGACTTCCTGTGACAGAGTATTTTTCGTGAAAGCAGGTATCAATAGTGCATTTTTTATTCCTTCATTCTTCTGCATTTTAAGGCAACTGCATCTGTGGTACTGAATGTGTTGTCCTAACCCAGAGCCAATTCAAGGGGTTTTAAAGGACGCAGGGAAAACCCAAGTCAGGACACGCATCTTGCACAAATGCAAAAAAATAATTCTTTGTGGGTATTTTTGCCACTCCTCTATCCAGGTTGCGTCAAAACTATTCTTAAAACTAATGGTCTATCTGCCTCTTTTTTAGCTGGCTTACCAATATTTCTGTAGTTCTTTCAAAAGCTATAGAAATGGTTTCTGGCTGTATGTGTGTGTCTTCCATAAACAAAATACTCCTGCTTTGAACCTGACTGTGTGTCTGTTTGTAACTGATATGTACACCAGTTATATGTAGTCAAGGTACAGTACAGATGTAAAGATTGTTTCAAAAATTTAGCTGCTATTTAACAGCAAAAAACTGTAGAAAGAGATAATATTTTAACATAGATTCAAAAGGTTAAGCAAGATCTTTAGAAGAAAAACAATATGAAGTGGCTTGAATTCTCATTCTGTGTTACAGTTTGGACAACTCCTTTGCTAGAGGTGATGACAAAAATGGTTCCTTCTGGTGTGTTAACATAGGTACAGAAGAGAAGACTAGATCTGCAGCTTCTATAAACAAATGCAGATCTGTCAGATTCTCTGCTGACTGGAGTCTGTGTGACTGTTGGAGTCAGCAGATTTTATCTGATGGATAGAAAGTTTGACCAGCAGGACATGGGTTTGATAAGCAGTGATATTTGATGACTTCACCTGTTTCTGTGTGTAATTCTCCTTAAACAGTAAGAAAATCTATGCAGTCTGTCTCCAGAAGGGGTGGTGAAGATGGGTGTGCTCTTTCAGAGAGCCCATTGGTTGTAACTCCATCTGGTTATCTGTGCTGAGGTTGGGGTATTTTACCTAGGAAGCAAACCCAGAATAGGTCAACAAAATAGTTTTCCACCACAGTTGGCTTAAAGGCCTAGGGACAGAACAGTAAAAAATGTATAAAGTCAAACCATCAGTTTATACCTCCCCTTAGCTTTGCATCATTAAAAAAACCATTAATTGAAGGATGTCAGGCTGGCATTTAGATTTAACCAAACCTAGGAGAAAGCATGTGATTTCAGGAAGTTCTAAAGGGGACTTGCAAGAGAGAAGAGCTTGTACAAGTTGATGCATAGCAGATGCAGGCATAACTGAGTGCTTTGCTGGGAACTGTGCATGCTGCTGCCTTCTCTCAACCCTTGGGAAGGCTCTTGCCCTGTCTGTGCTGCTGCTCCTGCCCTAATGAGCTCATAGACTGTACCTTTTCTGTGCGATCTCCTGCAGGGGTGTGAGGTGGTGGGAGGGGGAGGAAGTGGTGGCTGTGCTCTCATTGATGCAGAGAAGGAGATTTTGTATCGCTAACAATGAAGTTGATGGGAGTTTACCCATATAAATCATCCGACACATCAATGGGAGAAGAAGCCGTGGGCTGCTTAACTTCTGTTTCCTGCACATAACACTGCTTTCAGTGGAAATGGCAATTCTGTATAGTCCATGATGCACAAAGATAAAACCATGATTGTGTCAATACTAAGCCATGAAAATACTGGTTTCTGGGAGGCTAATCCACTAGCAGAAGCATCCCTAAAGACAGTAAGAGTTTTGCTACTGAATTTGTGGTTGCAAGATCACAGTCTGGATGAATGTATTCCATTGGCAGTGTTTAATAAATACTGATGTGATGCATGTCTTCTGCTTCTTGTAAAATGATTGATATTTTTGTGCATCCCTGGTACTTTTCAAAGAAAAGGCATTTTATACAGAATTGCAATACTGCTTTACACTGCTATTCAAGAATAAAAATGAGGTTTTGCTATTTTTATTCAGTTTTTTTTCCAGTTTAGAACCTTTATGCCTTTAAAGCATGACTTTACTATTTTAAAGATACAGTATCCTTTTCCATTTCCCTACTGCGTCCCTCATGCATTTCATGTGCAGGTCAGTGTTGCAGCCCACTTTTTTCTAAGGAAATGTCATCAGTAACATGATTTGACCAATTGCAACTGTAGTATATTCGTAATTGCATCATTTCTGAAAGCCCAGCAACAACCTGAGTAGATTCTTTCCACTGTAACAAAAGCTAAGGGATTTGCTAGTTAAAACTAATTTAAACTAGTATAAGTTGTAATCGTAGAAAACCCTTAAGTGCTAGTCACACACGACTTAAAATATAAAGAGCTGCTGTTGCTCAAGTCCCAGCCTTCTATCACAGGGCTGGGTAGCCTAACAAACGATGCTGCTAACATTTAATTTATTGGCAAATAAATTGATTTCAAATAGCCTGAAGCATATATCTGTGTTTTCATCTTATTTAAGTTTTGTTGCATATCTTGTTTCATGTGGTAGCAAGAGCTGGAAAGGTTTGTAAGTATTACTTTCAATTTAGATGACTTTACATTTTTAAACGTTATAAAAATGACCAGTAAATTTGTATGCCAACATGTTTATTGGTTGCAGATGTTCAGACACATATAAATGGGTGTAATTTTAATTGCTCTCAAATTAGCATCCAGATGCTAAGCCTTTGTGCTTGAACTGTGGGGACACAGCATTGAATTAAAAATATATACCCACACTTACATGAAAGGATACTGTGTCTTTAAGAAAAGCATTTGTGTTCTGTTGATGGAAACATTGAACCTGAAACATGAGAATTTTTACAACTACTTACTGTATGAAACTTGACAAAGTGTAGTTCCTTAGTTGATTGAATAAGAATAGCATCACATCATTACATTTAATTACTCTTATGTATCAGAATGTGTTTGTTAAATCCCATAATGAAATACTGATGTATTTCCATTTTTAAATGTGTACCAGAATTTTTTTTTATTTCAGAGAAGCTCTGAATGTTGAATGTATGTAATTCTCCAGGAGTGTAACAAGTTGATAAAAAACCACAGCCAAGTCCATCCTCCTTACAGAGAAAAAAAAAAAAAAAAAGCTGGAATTTCTCTTTTGGATATTTGTTTTGCAGCGTTCTACGTCTTAAGGCAGAGAATAGCCAGCCTAAGGTGCCAGCCCAAAGGTTAGCGGAACATATTTCTTGAAATAATTTTGGCAAGGTTATGACTTGGAGTTATGGCCTTGAAGTCATAAGTTTACGTGGACATTATAATATGTGACAAGAAGATAATTTTTTGTTGTTTTTCATTTTTTTTAAGCATTTGATTTGGGGAAAATGTGGGGGGAAAGAAATTAACAGTGCTGTTTTATCCCATATGCCTATACAATGATGCACTTATTTTCTAAAATATAACACTTTTTCCCTTTTCACTCCTTTATTTTACCCTCAAGCCCTGTGCAATATTTTTCCCTTTCTGCAAATTGTTTGTATTCCGAGCAATGCATTTACTAGCTGTCAGACCTAGGAGGACTAATTTGCTTTCATGGCATTGAATCATGTGCAGTGGGCGGTTATTTTGTGATGGCTGAGGCACTTACTGCCCCCCACTGCCTGCTTTGCACTTCCACTACAGGTTGTCCTTCCCACAACGGAGAAACTTTACAGCCCTTGGTCTCCAGCAGTGTAGGGCAAAACAGCGTGGCATGTTAGAGCAAAACGAAATCAACATAGTTTACTTTGTTACCCAGGGCTGTGGTTTGCTGCTGCTTTAGGAATTGATGTGTCTTGTTTGTTCCCGGCTCACTGGTGAGGTTCCAGATGTCTGGAAGCTGGCCAATGTGATGCCCATTCACAAAAAAGGGTGGGAAGGAGGATCCTGGTAATTATAGGCCAGTTAGCCTGGCCTCAGTACCCAGTTGGTAATGGAGCAGTTTATATTGAGTGTCATCATGCAGCACTTACAGGATGGCCAGGGTATCAGACCCAGCCAGCACGGGTTTAGGAGGGGTAGATTGTGTTTGACCAACCTGGTCTCCTTTTATGACCAGGTGACCTGCCTGGTGGATGCAGGAAATGCTGTGGATGACGTCTATTTGGACTTCAGCAAGGCCTTGGACACTGTCTCCCACAGCAAGCTCCTGGAATGTTGGAATTCCATAGACACACAGAAAAATTCAGGTTACAAACAGGCATCTGAGATGATAAGCACCATTCTTTAAGCAGTTTTAGTGAACCATTTGAAATGCCAACACGAAGCTTGACAAAGCACGAAATATTTCTTGCTTTTCTAATTTTGCATGCATTAGATCAGACTTCTGCTGATTCTTAAAAAATAGTATTTAAGTGTATAAGCATTAGATTAAATTCTACTGACTTCATTAAATCCTATTGATTTCAGTGTTACCCATGCTTAAGTTATGCATGCTGTGTGGTGCTGTTGGGAATAGCAACGCATTCATAAACCAGGGTCCGGATTTGTCTGTGTGGTTTAGAAATAGATTTGGCAGCAGTCATAGTCAAGCCAAGAATTCACTGCAGTGAATGGCCCACACTGGTTGCAGTTTGTCATGTTAATGTGCTATTTCCAGAATCATATGTGCAAACCGAGTAACTGATTTACTCGGGCAAGTGTTGGAGTTGTGCATGAAAAGTAAGGAGCAGCTTACTTAATGGAGTGTATGTTTCAGATAAAAACTTAAGCATTCATTTTGACAACATTAATGTCACAAATAAGGGCAAGACATTTCTGAAAAAAAGTTTAGGTATTAGATATTACCATTTTGTCTGAAGTTATTCTCAGTTCCTAGTTACAGAAGTTGGCCAAGGACATTTATTGTCTTCCAGAAAAAAAAAAAAATAAGAAGTGTTGTGCAGATGAAATTATCTGAAAATTAATACTTGGTTGCCCTAGTCAGGCATTAATCTCTGCAGAGTTATATTCTGTGACAACTAATACCCTTATTTGGCAAGCAAAGTCACTTTTTCAGAAGTAGTTCTCTGAGTTAAGAATATGATGTGTTTTTACCACCTTCTAGTAACCTTGAGGTGGGATAAGCTTTATGTATTCTCTTGCAGTTGTGAGTAATTGAAGTATGTAGTTGAACAAAAAATAAATATGCAACTCTGAAAGATCTACAATGATGTATTTTACAGATTAGTTCATAGCTTTGGGATCCTAGATCAAAATTACTGTGAATAAGGCAGTTTCATTTTCCTGAGCATGTTTATGTGATTACATAATTTACAAAGAATTTCAAAAAGTAAACAGAGGGATGTGAGAGATGTGACTCTGCAGGAGAGAAGTATTATGGAACTTGGTGTTGTGGTCTGTGAGTACCAAAGGAGGAAGGCAGCCAGGTTCAGGTGAAGGAGGCAGCGTAGAGGAAAGCTTCTTTCACCAAAATGCAAGTCCTGGTAGAAAGCGGGCACTGAGGGAAATGTAAGAAACGATCGGAAGACGGGAAATGTGTTCTGCAATCAGCAGGGTAAGATGATCCAGTAAAGGTTTGTGAAGCTGAATACATTATGTTATCATTTCTGGGCTGCTGCACAAATTACTTGCTGTGCCTGAGCAAATTGAATTTTAAGGAGCTGGGATATGGAGTCAGAATAAATAGGGGACTGTATGTTACTTGGGAAGAGAGGGCAGAAACAGTGCTGTTCAGGCAGATGGTTAGCATAGTTTGTTTCAGATGCAGGTATTTCTGTGCATGATTTTAGACTTCAGAGAGATGAAAAAAATTCAGAAATTGGGAGGCAAAGCAGAGGAAGAGAATTTATGATTTATACTCAATGGTGTTTTAATGAAAAAACATAGCTAGGAGTGTTGGAAAACCAAAGCAAACTTTAATTGCTAAATATAGTCCATTAAGAAAGCTCAGGGATTTCCATTGTTGGCCGCAAATGAAGAGGAGTTAGGTAGGAACCAGGCAGTATAATCTTCTTTGGTTAGGACTCCACCAAACAGTGTTTGGTAGTCAACAAACAGATCATTAATGTTAAAATTCTAGAAGAGAAGGAATAGAGGGGACAGAATGTGGTAGTCAGTCACCCATGCCCTCAAAACTGGGCAGCTTAGTGTAGGAGAACTGACCGAGTCTGAGCGGTATTTCCAAAGCAGTTCTGAGGGAGCTGTGCAGTGAGAAGATACAGATTAAATGAAAAAAACCCCCAGCATTACAGATCCATAATGAATTTGTTAAATGTGTTTTTCATTTGTTGTATTTATGCAGCAATTGAAAAATAATAAATCAGAATGATTGAGTCATGCTTGGATACCACCAACAGCAAGCAGTGGCTTGCAAGGTTGGTGGTTTCTGGCTTTTGCACATGCTAACAGCATGTGCATTTCAGCAGAAAGTCTTTCTTTCGCTCTCCCACACTTGGAAAAAAAAAAGAAAAAACAAACAATCATAAACCCAAACCACTCATTCACATTTCAATTCCTTGTGTTATTTTTACAGGAAGTTTAATTTGTCCTGAAGTTTAAGCAAGACTTAAAATGTGGTATTTGTCACCTTATTTTGGAGGAAAAAGGCAGTTCTTGCCAACCTTGGAAATAGGTACTCACTTAGATTTATGGTCAAATAAAAGGCTCTAAGATAGATACTTCCTTGAAGTTAATGGGAACTGAGATCAAATCTTCACATTGGACCCCCCCCAAAAAAAACAATTTAAAATGATCCAACTGAAATGAATAATCATGAGACCAGAGGGTTTTTTTGCTGATTATCCCTTAAATGAATTGGTCAATGAAGTGAAAAGGAAAGTTTGGTTGTAGTTTATTGTATGGCACAGATAAAGCGAGACTTAACTAAAGATGAAAATTGCTGTGCTTAGGTTTTTTTTCTATGTCAGTCCACATTCCTACCCAATGGGAGTGCAGTTTAATAGCTTTCAGAGAGTAATCCTTGGAGATGGGGTAGGTCTGTTTTGATTACTGATTCAACAGTAAATTAGCAAGCTCATTTTGAGTGGCACTTGTCTATGCAAGTATAATTTTAACTTTTTTTTACAACAGTTACTGTTATAAAGAGTAGAAAGTTTTTACTGATTTTTGGCAGCCGTTTTCTGACTCTTTTGGATTTCACTGCCCTATGTTCATAAGAGAGTGACTTTCTCAGCCTGGTGTAACTCTTCTGTCTACATTTCCTTCTTCCCTAATAGGGAAGCAAGTGTTACATAACAGGCTGAAATCCAGGGACATGGGTTATTTCAGTCATTGTAAATGTGGGTCACTTGGAAGGAAATGATGGTTTATTGGTTGTGGAAGAATTTTTAAATTTCTAAGAGGTGAAAAGTAGTAATTGGGAGACTTTTTTTTTTCTCCATTACTTGTGAGTCTACTTGTTTTCAAAAAAATGCAGAAACTCCATTTGTCTGTGTTTGAATGGAGTGACTGAAGTATTCTGTTGTGTTGTATCTGGAGCTTTGCAATAAAACAAGTAGAGTGGAGAATCAAAACACCCAGTCACATCAGCACATGCAGTGTATGCTCAGACTCATGCCAAACAGCTAAAATAGTTGTCTGCTATTAAAAGAAATGCTGAAAGTTTGGCTTAAGCTTATTTTTGTACCTGGGTCTGGTTGTTGCCAGTGTTCAAATAGAGCTTGTTGGGAGTCAGTGAGTGGATTTACTGCCTTGTATGGACAGCTTCTCCTTTGAATAAGGATTTTCATGCTGGACATGGCAGAGCTGGAGCTGACCCACCCCACTGGGCCTGGTCACTCTGGTAGGGGTCAGTGGGGACCCCAGCCAGGCATGGAGACTTGGCTGAACCATCTGATTCTTTAGTCCTGAGCACCCTGCAAAACCCTGATAAAGTTAATAGGAAGATAAGCAAGTTTCATCCTGTGGGTGGCTTGATTCCTCATAGGAAATGCCATCAGATTTATATGTGGTGTTGGCTGAGCTGCAGATGTTGTTAAGCCAACTGCAAAGCATTTTTCTCCTGTATATAGAAATTCTTCAGTTTTGATAATGTATTGAATTTCAGCTGTCTAAATAAGATTCATAATGCTAAAGTAGCCCAAGTTCATAGAATGTATTTTAATAAACAAGTTTTCTTTAAGAACAGTGTTTGGCAGCAAACAAAGGTTTCCAAATACCCGTTTAATGTCCAAAACCCCCAGTGTTTTATGATGACTTTATGGATAGCGGTTTGCTTGTCATTAGGAAGCTTTCCTTGGAGTAACAGAGATTTTTGTCTTCAAGTATGAGATTATTTTTTTCTCTATCTGAGCTGCTGCTGATGTACAATCTGTGCAATTGTGTGAGGGACCATGGCTTTTAAAAACTCAGCTAAACTGAAGTTGTGACAGGTTCAGCTACCGAACTGTTACACTTTACACCTAAGTGATCCCATGGTACTCCTTATTTCTTAAAATGAACTGATTTTAATAAGTGTATCCCACTTCACTATCTTCTCTGAAGTGCAGTTGAAAATTCAAATGAGTTTCCAAAAACATAATTGTAGTAATTTCCTTTTTCTGTGCTGTAGTTTAGATCACAACTTCTGTTTTTCCCTGGTTGCTTTGAAGTCATTAAGTTGGTCTTCACAGTTCTCAGTTTGCCACCATCACCTCTGATTAAACCTGGGTCTGTGATACCAGGAGGATAAGAATCTCAGCGTCTAAATGAACTCTTAACAAAGAAGATCCTTTTTTCCTGTTTATGTCCATAGTGACTAAAAAAGCAGTGAGTGTTTCCGAGTACAGTGTTCTGGAGGTGTCTCCTGGTGGATGGATCAATTGCTCTTCAGTCAGACCTGTCCATTACCCAAGGACATACTTCCTCTAACATACCCTTTTAGTACTCTGAGAAGCTGCTTTCCCTTACACTTCCACTGAGAGGTATTTCTTAATGGGAATCTCATTTATTTGTTTCCAGATTGCGGGGGGTAGGGGGGGGATGTGCAGAATAAAAATCTTACGTTTCTGTTGTCTTTTGAGATACTCCTTAGCAATTGTTTGGAAAGAAACTTCATCATACTGGGGAGATCCATTGGGAGCAGAGCTGTAGATTTAAAACAAGGTTTTATGGTATCAGGATATGTCACTGGTTATGCATACATGCTACACCTAAACAAAAACCATGCCTGATAATGAAGGGAGTCCTAAAACAGTCCTAAAAAAGGGCAGTCCTAAAACTGGAGCAAACTCCTTCAATGCTAAGAGTTACTTCTCTGGATATATTTGTGGGAATTGTCAATTCTGAATGCTTTGACTCTTACGGAGAAGATTTTCAGAACATCAGAGATGTATTTTGATAGTTCTTCCACAACCAAAACAAATACCTTGTTTCTTTTAAAATTTTGTTTAATTCAACCCTGTTGAACAGCTTGGGTAGAAGGCAAGTTACATATCTGAGTGCATTCTGGCAGATTTCTGTAAAATTACATCCTTGATACATCTAGTTTTATGATACAGCTCATTGTCATCAGATTAATATTGCAGCTGAATCTATTCAGTTACTTGGGAATTCCAAAAGATACTGTTACTTCATAAAATGAATTTTAAGCTGGAGTAAAGAGATAAATCCTGGTTACAGAGTATTAAAGATATGCTACCATCTGATTTCTGTCTATTTTGTGTCTATCTTGCTTTAGCAGAGAGCTCAGCAGGGTTGTGTATCTGCGTTTTGTCATATAATGATAACATCTTGGAGCATAGTAAACACTGCATTTTCCCAGTAGGTTTAAAAAGTAGGTTTAATAATAAAAAAAAAATTAAATGCAAAAGATTTAGAAATGCTGTTTAAAATTTTCATCTGTCACATGTTTTTCAGTTACGCAGGAAAATACTCCTGTTGGCTAATTCTACATCAGCAAAAATATATTTGTGCATTAATTCTTAGATTCCTTCAAGAGCAATGCTTTTGTTATTTGTTATTGGACCTTTGAAAGTTTGTTTTATGAATTTTGTTTGTGTCATATTAAGAGAGGCACCAAAAATGGCCTTTTATTATTTCTTGGAGTTCTGTATTTATTTTCTGAATATAACATAGACAGTGCTACTATTTGTTAGGTAGTTGCTGTTTATTTCAAAGTAAAGCACCGTCAGCTGTGACTGGAGTGGAAAGATAATGAGTTTTTCTCTATTTGCAGCTATATGCCAGCCAGGGTGCAAACATGGTGAATGCATTGGGCCAAACAAGTGTAAGTGCCACCCAGGATACACTGGAAAAACTTGCAACCAAGGTAAGAAAGAATTTCTTTTTGAAGTCATGGAAGTTTTGTTGATCTCTCTCTCTACCCACCCCCACCAATGCTGTGTGTGTCCCCTGTGTTTATAGAGTAATGAACTCAAATACCAGGTCCGCCACTGCTGCAGCAAGTTTGATATTTGGACTGATAATTGTAGAGAGATTGACATCTGCAGTGGAATGATGCAGGGGAAAAATTGCTTTCATTCAGAAGAAATCAACAAGATTAATATACAGAATGTAGTTTTCTGCTCTCCTTGATCAGAAACAAATTATTAAACCTTATGGTTAGGACTGTTGTTTTTTTATAATGTCACAATTTTCATGTTTGAATAGTGAAATAATATTTGTTTAATTAAAACCCTCATAATTCATACATTCTCATTTTAGTGTTTCTAATCCTGAACGAACTAGGTTGCAGTAAAGTACTAAAGGGTTCGTGTAAAGATGAAGTTTGTCTTACTGGATTATCAAGTTTCATTGTTTGGGATTTTTTTCTCAAAAGTTATGTCCAAAGCATGTAAAGGTATAAAGATCATAAACAATTAGAGAATTGTAATATGTGATTTTTAGACTTTGGTGGCTAAGACATGTTCACATACAAAGAGATCTCAATTATGTCTCTTTTGCAGTTGTCTCAGCCTACAGGAAAATACATGCATTTTCTGAGTGTTGAGGAAATATGGTAGAAAAATGTGATACTTGGAATGATTTCCTTCTTCAAGGATGTACCCTGATGTTGCTAAATTTCTTATGACATGTTGATTTTTAGACTGAGTTATTTTCTTTAAAAATAGGTACATATTTATTTTCAGATTTACTAATCCTTCCCGAACTGATGTGGAAATGTGTGTTGTGTTTTTCAGTTTCCTCAAAAGTTTCTGTCATCTCTTATATTATCCTGTCTTCTTTCCCCCCTTACTCTGGGCTGACATTTTAAAGGATGTGTTACGATTTTATTCTACATATGTTCTAGTCAGTCAAAAACTTTTTTAGATAACAGTGCAGTGAACTAACATTTATATGTATGTGTAATACTTTTTATTTGTAGTAAATAGTTTAACAATATCAAAAGAATGCTTTGCAGATTGGTGGAGGCTTCAGTCTTGACCTAAACTATTTACTTCCCACTAAATGCTAAGGAAAGAAAAATTGTGATAGGTTTTCAAAGGAAGGACTTTGGGCAGTATTTATGAAATATTCTTGCATGGTATTGGTGACAAAGCTGCCCTGGCAGATGTAGACGAGGTTTCTGAGATGCCAGCTGACCGTGGTGTCCCAAATGTGCACCAGTTCAGGTGGCTGCTGCTGCTGCTCTACTATGTGGTGACACCCTTGAGCTGCTCCTGGGGTCATGATTTGTGTTCTTGCTGTGTGCTGATTCAGTGCTTGGATGAGACTTGAAAGTGTACAGTGAATGCAGAGTCTGCTTTCTCTGGGAAATTGAAATGGCACAGGATAGATGTGACCTATGTTATTATACTTTACTACAGCACCTGCCCTGTTCAGTCTGTGGCCCATTTTCTCAATCCTCTTGTAGAATAATAACAGAAGTAACAATGTTGGCAGAGGAAATGTTGGAGTTCCCTGCAGAGATGGAAGTCTTTCTAGGGTGTGTGAATGTTTCTGGGCTGTAAAGTATACTCACGTTCTTGGTGAAAGACATTCTTTGTTTGCAAGCTCTGATAAACAAGCTTTACATCTCAACTGTTCATGTGCCCCATGGATCAGGCTGTGTTCCTGGGATGGATCCAAGAGATCAGTCCAGCCTCGCAGCAGAACTGTTCAGCCCTGACTGTGTGATGATGCTGGATGCTTGTCCTTTTCCAGTGGCACTGCAGCTGCTGTGACAATCCATACCTCACTTGAGATCACTCAGAAGTTAAGACTACCTGATATTTTTTAAATTATGTTGTATCATCAGCAATCAAATTGCAGTGACTGCGCAAGAGCTAACCATGTGTTCTCCCTACAGCATTCATCTCTCCTGAATAGCTTTAGTGTTTCCCTTCCGGCTTTTTGATCCCAGCTTTACAGCTGTAAGCAGTGAAGAAACAAACAGAACAACTTGAGAGAAAATACCCTCTGCCACCTCTCTTAATTTATAGTGATAAGAACAGAACTCATACTTTCAAAATGTGTTATCAGCAAATTGGTAGCTGCTCTTGAAGAAAATACAAATAATATTCAGTAAGACAAATACAAATAGTTGTAAATTTTGCTGGCTATCTAAAGCACATGCAGGTTAACTTTCTTTGGCTGAGAAAGGTTGTCTTTATCCAAAAAAATCTAAGGCTGCTTTTCTGTAACTTTCTATGCTCTTAACTCTGTTTGTTCTAGGAAAATGATGCAAAGTTCACTGCTTGAAATTCTTGTCAGCACTTGATATATATGTATATTTATTAATCTATAAGTGAAGTAATGCATATTGCCATATTTTTATTGTGCCTTCTCCCTATCCTGTGAAGATGTCCAGCTGTACACAAGTCCACTTGGTGAGAGCAGTGAAGCTCTTGTATTCCACCCCCTAGATCATCATGCAAGAAATGTAGCAGCAAGGGGTGAGGTGGTCTTGTGTTTCAGGTGCTGTGCTCCTCCTTTCTGCACTGCTTCAAACAGGAGTGCAATTTCTTGCAAAGGAGGTGGAGGCTGATAGACCCATCAATGGCTGGGATGTGAAAGCTGAACCTGCAGTGTGCCCTTAGCATGCAGAGCAAATAATTGGTTGTATTTCGTTGGCGCTGCTGTGTGTATTCTGAAAAGTTTTGACTCTACCATACTCATGGTTGTCACTTGCATTTGTTTCTTTCCTCTGATCTTCTTTCAGAGCCTGCCTTATTTTCTTTTCTAAGTTCCTTTGTAAAGTGATAGTGATGGAAATTGTTTATCAGGTTAGATAAAGACAATACTGTGAAATAGATGAAGTTGGAAGTTACAGAAAATGAGGGTTAAAAAACTTCTTAATTTGGCAGCTGTTGATTAATTAGACTAAGTGAACAAAACTCTTCAGGTGATAAAAATCTTTTATGGGGTTGACATGGTAGTGTGATTGCAATTGCTGGAAATGAAAGCCGATCTACTGTTTACAGTATTGCAATAGTTGAATCTTTTAACTGCGTTTCTGATCCCTTGCTTTCTATTTTTGGAGTTGGGTAAATATTTAATTTCAGTGTTGCCTGATCTAAGTTAGGTGATAGGCAAAAAAAGGCAGAAAAAGTCTTGAGTGCTGAAGTCTGCAGAAGCTAATTAAAAGAAAATAGCAGAGTGTATGGAATCTGCCTAGAAATAAGTGGCCCCTTGTTGGGTATGCACTGAAGTCGGTCTAGGATCATGTGTGGTGCAGTGCAGCAGTCAAAGGAGACACATCCGGGTTTGCCAGCATAACGCTCTTGTCCTTTCCTTTCACTCACATTTCATTTCATTTCTTTAGATATAAAATACTTGTGCTCAGCAGCTTGTGTTTGTTATAAACCTGCTTTCCACAGTGGCCGAAACAGTCAGTCTGCTTTTATGTACTCTACTGCCTTGTGTTACTTTGAAATCAAGAATGCTGGTTTGGCATTGGCTGTACAGTTGTGGGCAATGTGGGAAATTAGAACACTGAACAATGAAATTCTCAAATTTCATTGCAGGACAATGAGTGGTCATTCCCACAAAGAAATTAAAGGGATTTGTTAAACTTTTTACTATTCTCATAGTATGTTAGTGTACTTGTAGTATGTTACTAATAGCTGTCTATTTGTCAGTACCAGAGCTTTTATTTCTGTACTAAGAATACTTAGTATCAAGTGGTGGTGTAGAATTCAGAGTCCTATAGAAGGATCCAGTATTTTAAGGCTCATAATGTAACCTATACTCTGTGCAGGGTGATATACTGATAACAGTCGCAAATTCTTATTTTCAGCTTTGAGTCTGTGGTCATAACTCTGGAAGTAAGTGCACAGCAGTTCTTAATTTGTCAGGAGTATCTAAACTTAGGAGCTGAAGTGCAGTGGAATTTAAACACTAGAACTTAACACAAGACACTGTTGAAATCCTGCCCTGTCAACTTAATTTCAGTGTTACTTTTCCTTATTCTGTCCCTACTTCTAGTTAAGTATTTTATACTTAGCTCTGTTATGCCTTTAACCACTTTGTAAAGTGGTGTTTTTTGTAGCAAAGATGAAAAATACAGATGTTTTAGACTAAGTGAACTTTTTTTTCCTCTTACTTCAAAATGATGGCTGTCGGTGAACTTCAGTATATTCAGTACTACAGGTTCTTGGGGATACATTATGAATAGAAATCAAATGCTAACAGAGTTTTTGAATGCAGCAGTGACTTTTAACAGACACACGGCACATGTAATAAATATGTTAATATGGCTATAATGTCTGTCAGGAACTGCCTACTTGTGGTACGTTTTACAGAAAAAAGAAAAATGAACTTTTTTTTCTTTTTGTGCTTCCGAGAGAAGTTTGCCTTTCAAAACGTGAGCTTTCATTTGCTTATTATTGGAGATTTTTATGTAAAGTTTTTTCACACAAAAGTTTCCACAATGAAAACTTGTCCTTGCCCTCTAACATAATCATCTGCTGTATTTCCGTTTGGCCTAGGCATATACCTATAGTCACAATTCCTAGCAGAAGATCCTGCTTTCACAGGACAAAATGTCCTTTCTTGTACAGCTGTTTCTCTCAAACCCAGCGGGTACTTGGTTGTGAATGTGGCACTGGTGCCTGCTGTGAGAAATATATTCTCCTTGCAGCTGCTGAAACTTTTTCCAGCTGCCAAGGAATGCGAGCTGCAAAGGGGTGCTGTCTCTGCAGCACATGATCCTCAGGAAGACTGCAGAGGTGGTCATCCCTCCTCCTTCATGATGTCCAAGTCCAGCACTTATTTTGGCAATATTTCCTCGCTGAAGTCCTGCTCAGGCTCACCCGATCTTCCTCACCACTTGAGGAGAAAATACTCCCCTTCAGGTTTCCTGGAAACATCTTGTTTGGCCTTACACAGGAGGAAATGGAATATTACATCCCTTACCACTACCCTCTTGCATAAGAGGGGAGCAGGAAGTATTCTTGTCCTTAAACATGCTGTTCTTCCCAAGACCCTGGAAAATGAAGTAAGGGGAAGGGTTCTGGGGAGGATCATGAAACCATTCGTTGTAACCAGAGGTGTATTTATCTTTCTGGTTCAGCATCTTAACCCTGAGCCTTTGGGTCTAGTCCACAGGAGGCATCTATCACCTCCTCAGCTGGCATTTTATGAAGTGGCTACTGTGTGTGTATATCTATGACATAATGGGAGCCTCAAGGCTTACTTTTCTGCTACATGGATTGAGTGACACTTGATAAGATAGTGCTTAGTAGTTGGAGATGGCTTTTGGAAAACTTCTGGAAAAAATGGCAATTCTCTGTCTGTGAAAGACCTCCAGACAGCATGGTGCTATATTGGAGATGACAGTTGATAACTCATTTTTTAGAAGTTCTCACTGACTGGATTTGTGAACAAATTTATTATTTTCATCTTTGTTGTCATCTCTGTTCATCGCTATATAAATAACTAGCAACAATAAGAAGTAACAAATTATTCTGGTTTACTCAGACAAAATCAACACATATTCTTGGAAGAGAATTCTGAAGGAAATCATCTTCTTGTTTGAAGTTCTGTCTACTAATATGGAAATTGTAGGCTGAATATTTTCAATTCAAGCCAAGAATTCTGTTAAATTGTAAATCTGAAATGCTACCCCTCATGGATAGTCCTTGACAAATACAGCTGATGTCAGATACTTTCTTTTAGTATTTTCTAGATGATAAGGAATAAATTTACTCTGTGAGATTATTTAAAGTAAGTTGGCATCAGCTTTCCTGCTTTCCTCTGCCACTAATTTTGAAGCATGATAGTGAATCATTGAATTGCTATCAGAGTCACTGATAGTGATTGCAGAGTGATGTTTGCTTTCTCTCTCCTCCTTCTTCTTCCAAGTGCTGCCTGGTCCTGGACATGGCATCAACATGAATAAGTGGCAAGATGTGGGCAGCCTGAATTTGCTTGTTGCCTAATGAAACAGTTGGCACTTCATCTAATGCTAGTATTGACATTTTTGAAAAGATATCTGTGAAACCAAGCCAAGTAAGCTGCGTGGCTGGAGGGATGAACAGCGCTTCCTGCAGGATGTTCTGGACGCTTGCTATCAGCTGAACTGCGTATAAAAAGCTAATTGCCGTATTTTTCCTTCCTTCTCCAGCAGCTTGAACTGGTATTTTTGCCATGCATGCCCTGTGTGTTTTCTTTTCCCACCCTCTTCCCTTGTACCCTTCATTTCAGATCTGAATGAGTGTGGACTAAAGCCGCGGCCATGCAAACACCGGTGTATGAATACCTACGGCAGCTACAAGTGCTACTGTCTGAACGGCTACATGCTTATGCCAGATGGAACGTGCTCAAGTACGGCCAGCCTTGGTGCTTGCTCTTTTCCAGCTTCTCAAAATCCCTGCTCAAGTTTCCCCAGAAAAGTTCTATGAAATGAAGATGAGTCCCAAAGTAAAAGATTAATCTTGCTGGAAATTAGGCAGCTGCGCAAGATGAGCTCCTTTTATTCTAGTTAAATTAGGCTGAAAAAAAAAAGAGGAATTGTTCTGATTTTATTAGTTTTATTGAAAGTTTCCCCCAAAGCATTTTTCAGTGCTGTAAATCACTGTTAATTGGCCTTGGAGGACAAGTGCATGCAGTTTTCATTGCAGCAAGACACCTGCATTTCTGCTGCCTTATGGCCTTACAAACGTAAAATCTTTAACACTGCAGATGTTAGTTGTTTTACTGGTATAAAAATTGCATTGCCATCTCTCTGGAGTTCAGATTCCTACTTGCTCCCATAAAAACTGTTACTTTGAATATCTGGACAGAAGGAAGGGGAGAGAAATTACCTTCAGTTAGAGGTATCCCATCTTTAAAATGGCAATACTGTCCAGGGGAGTCTGTAGTACGTATTAGGCTTTATATTCTGAGGACTGCATTCAATAACACAACTTACTACAATTGTGGTGGTTTTCTCTTTTTTTTTTTTTCTATATTCGTAGAGATGTAGTTTGTGGAATGAAAAATTTTACTAGCAGATGTATTTCCTCTTTGAAGGATACCTGTGAATCTCAACAAGCATTTTCCTACTTCTATTGTAGATATGTGTTGTCCTGATTCTCCAAAGTTTTCAGTAATTTTCTAGTACTGATCACAGTCTTTATGTAAATATGTGCAATGATTTTCCTCCAGATGCCCTTTCTTGCCTGATGGCAAACTGTCAGTATGGCTGTGACATACTGAAAGGGGAGGTGCGCTGCCGCTGTCCTTCTCCAGGGCTGCAGCTTGGGCCTGATGGCAGGACTTGTGTAGGTAGGTGATCAAATGTAGATTTATTTTAATTTTTTTCTCCAGAATGCTTTTAACCTTACACAGAATGCAGTTCAGGAGGGTTTATCAGATGTACTTAGAGTGCACAGAACAGGCAGTTTGAAGTTGTTAATAATGAGAATAGTAATAGGGCTGTTGCTTAGGTACCCCTGTGTCAGGGATCGACAGTTTTCCTCCAGTCCTGCAAGTTTCATTGTCTGCCTATAGCCCGTACAGACTCCTTGGTATCCAAGCTCTTGGCCCTTGCCACTCCTGCTACTGGGTCATTTTAAACTACTAACTCCAAAATACCTGCCTGCATAAAAAAAAGGAATGGAGAGATCACCTTTCCCTCATACCCAATAAGGTAGTGCCTGGCACAGTGGGTGGAGGGATAATCTGTCAAAATCATTGGAATTATAGTGGCGCAAGGTGAGGGTCTGTGCATGTTCCCAGTATTAGTGGGGTTGAATGTGCTGCCTTTCTTCCATACTGTGAAAACTCCAGGTTAAAATAAAAACAGGAACTTAGACTGTATAAAGTGAAATGTTTTGTTCCCACGTTTGGAAAAGGTGCTTATGGTTAATCAGGCTCTACTATAGTCGGAAGACCAGTGTGACATGTGATTTCATCAGTCATTAACTATACATCCTGAGTGGGACATGATGCTCCAGTGATTTTATTATTTATATTCTATGAAGTGGTACAATTCCATAACCAGTAACACTGAAAGAATGTAAGAAAATGGGAATGTCCTAATCATCCCTTTGGGTATCTTGGCTGTCCACAGGGTAGGTGGTTCTCCAAGTGTCTGACCCATGCTGACCAAGAATTTGTTGGCAGAGGGAGGGACAGACTTTCTGATGAGAAGAGCAGGCTACACACTAAGTCAAAAGCTTTCTGAAGTGCGTGATTGGCACATCTGTGTATGGAAAAAATGGAAAGAACAGGAGGAAAAAACCTACCGTTGTTACATACTGAAGGGATTGTGATAAATCCCGTTGTGGATATTATGGCAGAGAGATCTTTGGAAGATACTTGTGCCATGCCATAGTGAGCTGAGTGATTTTAAGTACAAATTCAAGAAAGGTACACCAAGTAGAGAAATCTGCTAGAAAAAATGCTTGTAACATTCTCCTAGTGCACATTTTTCTATTCAGGAAAGCTTCATACTTTGAAATAAACAAAGTGTACTTTAATGCCAAAGACTAACACCCAAACCAGTCCTATGAAGCTCTTTGAGTTCTTCAGTGCAGTTTTCAAAAATACATTTTTTTTCCCCCAGAGAGACAAAGAACTGTGTACCCACGTTTTAGTTGGGTATGCATCATTCTGAATGACCCCATAACCTATTTCTAAAATTTCCACAAGAATTTCAGAGCAGCCTTGTACAATACAGAGAAAATAGTTACAGCAGGAGATGTCTGTTCTTCCCACATTGTAACACACTGTTGTCCCCTTTTTTGGTAAGAAGTGATTGTGACATGCACCCTATCCTGTGTTATTTCACTATCAAGTTTGAGTTGCAGTAAATACCTCAAAGAATTGAAGCTACTTGGGTCTAAGGCTATACTTTTTTCTCATGTTTGTACAAGCTTGTCACTGCTGGGGAAGTTGTTGGCTCCAGCAAAGATCTGGATAATACTGCACTACAAATAGAAGTGTAGGTGGTGGTGAGAAAATTGAAGTGTTCATTGGCTACAGCTCACAAAATCCTTGTTTGAGGAGAGTTTGAAAGACAGCTGGGAATGCAATGCCTATTTTTAGCACAGGTGGAAATTCCTCTGGGCATTATTCTATTCTTAGTTTAACACTTGCTGATCATTCTCTTGTTTAAAATGTTCCTTTCAGATAATGAGTAAAGAGCCACCAATTTGACTATAAAGGTAAATGGTATAAACTAAATGACAATAAAGTGAAAAAATAATTCGGCAAAGTAATCTGTGAAAATATGGATTAAACAGCTAATTAATTGATTAATGACTCTTGAATCAATAAATCAATCAGTCTTGCCAGGTTTTTGTATTGGGATTTTTATTTAATGAAATGAGCCATATACACATTTCAGCTTCAAATGTTCTGAAATTATTTGAGGGCTGAAAATTACAATTTTCACTATAAAATTAATTCCTTTGTGTGTGTGTGTTTAGAAAATTGAAAATACAGCCTTCTAAACTTAAAAATCATGCTATTTTTAGATTAGTCTCATAGCTATTTAGTGCTTGAGCTGGTAATATGGTCATACTTGCAGGAAAAGAGAGAAGCAATTCTGCTTCTCTGGTGCACACTGACCATCACACTCATTAGGTGCTGACCATTACCCGGCCTCATGTGCCTTTGGAGCAGCTCCCTGGTGCTGAGGTAAGACTCCAAATCACCCCTCCATGCCCTGCTTTTCATAGGAAGCAGCTATGAACTACAGTATGGTGCAGCAGGCAAAGGGAAACGGCTCTACAACTTTTGGTCTAGGTGTGGATTGACTTGAAAGAAGGCACAGTCACTGTACTGTTTGAGAGTTACAGGAAACTAATCACAAGCACTTGGATATCATCTTGTGGCTACTGATCAAAAGGTGGATTTCCCCTCAGCAGTGATCATCTACGCACCTCTCATTATATGCAAGTGGAAGGCTGTTACATTTTTTTCCATATTTTTTCATCAGTGTATCAATTAACAGTTCTGTCCTGTATCTCTAGGATATATGACTGCCTATCACGACACTGCTGCCAAAATTTAACATAATTTTTGCCTTATGTAAATTTGCAGAAATGTGAATTAATATGAATATGTACAGAGGAAAAAGCAGGACATGCTACATTAGGTTTTTAAAGATTATAATCCATGCCATGATGAAGTATATTCAGTGGCTAATCTTGTTCTTACTGAACTATTTTTTGAAGCTGTGGTTTAAAGATTAAAAACCCAACCAAAACCAACAAAGAACACAACTAACTCTTAGTAATCAAATCTTAAACTTGCAGCCTTGAAATAATATTTTAATAAAGGGTAGAAAATGGTGACTTTTTGATTAAATTATAATAAGAAACATGGTAGAGTTTGTAAAACTTAGTAGCATATTAAAAGCCTGAAGTGTTAACAATAAATTCAAATCAAGAGACAGATTTATAGGAAGATTCAGGCATGTGGAGAGCTGCCCAGTGTTGGCCTTGTTTTCTTTCTCGTTGAGGCCTTTACTGGACCATTCCAGTAATGCTCTTGATGGAGAGAGAGCAGTCAGGCGGGCCAGGAGTGTGGGAGCTCAGGGGTTGAATCCCTGCTGTCCTCAGTAATTCTTCATGCCGAGTGGGACAGTGCCAGCAGGAGCTACTGGGACAACCCATCTGGCCAGTAATTCATGGCTTTAAGTCACTTCTTTTGGCTGTGGGAACACAGCTTGGAGAGAAGCTGAAGCTCCATCTCCTGGGCCTCAGGTAGCTGCCCTAAGTAACCAGCAGCTTTGTGGTAACATTTTTTCTGTGCAGTGAAAGAGACTTTGCCTTGTTCAGGCCTCTTTCACAAGAGCAGCAGGGCATCAATCACTTGGCTTTGTTTTGCACTCTTGACATCGGCAGCTGAAGTGCTCCTTTTGGGAAAAGAACTGCATGGAGAGCAAAATCTTTCTTTCCCATAGATCAAGAGCCTGATAGAGCTGCAGAGCAAAGGCTTGAACTGTGCCCTGTAGATAACCAGCAAACACGAGGAGCTGCGTGCGTCAGAAGCAGCCGTGCATGGCAGGTCTCTAGCTCAGTGGAGAATTAGTGTTTAAGCACTCAGCAGCCTCAGCTCAGTGTCCAAGGACTACAGAGTGAGTGGTAGCGCAAGCAGCTTTTGTGTGTCAGCCTGACCTCGTCTGAGAGTTTCCCAGGCAGGGAGGCAGCAGTGGGTGAGCATCAGCTGCTCCCTGGGCATCTGACTGTGACCCAGAGCTGAACTAGAGGGCACAGCCAGAATTATTACTACTGGCTGACCATGGTCCCTTATGAAAAATACTTTAGCTATTCTTTAGCTTTCCATTATGTGAAACCAGTTTCATTCAGACAGCATACGTTGTATTTTAACTGTTACTAAGAATAATACAGTTCCTTTGTTTCCACAGATATTGATGAATGTGCTACTGGGAGGGTTCTCTGCCCACGATTTAGGCACTGCATCAATACTTTCGGAAGCTACATCTGCAGGTGTCATAAAGGCTTTGATCTGATGTACATCGGAGGCAAATACCAATGCCATGGTAATAACAAGCTATTTCTCACGTGCATGTAATGGAACTGCATACTTCAAAATTAAATTAATGGCTCAAAGAGGAATGTTTCTTTATTATGGCTGAAATGTGGGGCAGGTTGTTTTACACTGCTTTGGTATTTAAGGAAAGGGATGGATTATAGAAATGGACTGTGAAAGAGAAGGCATATATTTGGCCCACATTCTTGTGTGGAAGCTAGTGGGGAGAACAGAGCTGATGACCCCAGAAATTCCTTTCCAAAGCTGTATTTTCTACAGGGTTCACTGTCACTGGCAGTCGTAGGCTTGGAGCAGTGTCTGAGCTTAGGCTGTGTCTGAGCTGTAGCACTGGTGTGCTCCATAGCATGTCCCAAGATCCAAGATAAGAAAATGTGCACACCCTAGCTCCTCCCAACCCAGACTGTCCAACTTTCCTTCCCCTGAAGACAGGTAGGGAAGAGACAGGAGTTGGGAAATAACCTGCTTTTGTCTGGACATGAGGTTGGAATGCAGCTGGTGTATGCCCTTCAACAAAGATATTCCCAGGTCTCTCTGCCTTGGTTTCACAGGGTCTCAACTGGTTATGATTCTTTCAGTGAAAAAAAGATCATGTGGAGATAATGAGGCATTGCTTTATGTTTGCTTAAGTATTTTTTTCAGAGAAATTTGTGTTCAGAGCACTGGAATTTGGAGATTTTGCTTGCATCACTGACAATAAATGTGGATATGCCATATGAAATGTTTCCAGCAGTTTCTACTTAATGTAGAAACATCTATACAGATGTATAATATAGGAAGAATTTTATGAAGAAAAACCAATTTAATATCTCTGTGATTAAGAACATGCATATTCTTACACTCAATTTGTTTTTTTCTTATTCTGTCACATGTAAGAAGTGGTTGTTAAAATTGCAGTCTTAGTGACCTCAGCTGCAATCTACCAAAGGTGTGTCTGAAGCTGATGCTAAGGTAGAAGCTGAGCAATACCGAAGTTGCCCAATAGTCTCTGTTTCCCCTAATGTTTGCATCACCACATTGCTTTCTGACAATCTATTTTCTTTTTCCCATTGGCAAAATCTTTATTATTATCTTTTTTAAAATAATCAAAATTGTAATAATGTTTGAGTTTTTTTGCAGGGATAAGCAGAAAGTCAGGTTTCTTTGAAGCAAATGATTTTTTAATGCAAATTTTCTGTTGCAGATATAGATGAATGTTCCCTTGGCCACCATCAGTGTGGTAGTTTTTCACACTGCTACAACACTCCAGGGTCCTACAAATGCAAATGTAAAGAAGGGTATGGAGACAATGGAACAAACTGCATACGTATGTAATGCTCCTTTTGAAATAGAGATTCTGAAAGCTTATGTCCCATTTTGTAAACTTTAAGGTACAGCACTATCAGGCTGAGTTTCTCTTAACTATTTTTAATGCTAAATAAGGGGCCAGGGAATGTAGTTGGAGTTTTCTAGGTCTTAGTATGCCTGGGTAAAAATATCTTTCCCTGAGACATTTTCATAATTAGAAAGAAATTCACCTCTCCCTATTCACAGCTTGATTCTAGAGATTGCTTCAGGATGAGAACAACTGAGTAAGCAGGGTAGGTCTGATCAAACAGTGCATATTACTCATGCTCTGTTGTTATGTACACTCCACAACTGGCCCGTTTCAGCAGCTCACCCCACCCACTCCCTGCTGCTTCCCAGATGTGAGAAGAGCCAGGAAGGAAGATTTCTCTGGAAGGATTTGCTGTTGGAAAATGCCCTTGGCCACCTTTCTCTTGGGAGGAGTAGCCACCCACTTGGTACAGAATAAGGTGTTGGAGCTCTCCCATACTTGGCATCCTACAGGACTGTGCACAGGACTGTGCTTTTGGAAAACACAGCTGCTGGATCTTTTTGATCCTGTATTCCTTTGTGGGATCTGGTCTTTGGTGACTCACTGATCTCTTTAAAGAGCAGCACCATTTTTTCCCTTGGGCTGTAGCTGTCATGGTAAAAACTGTTCCGTCACATCCTCAGTGCTTGCAAGTATATGTGGGCACATTTCATGTGTGTTCCTGGGACATGATCCTAAAGGATGTTTTGTATTTTAATGTACTGTAAGTGTCAAAATTGCAGGGTATTCATAAGGATAGTAATAAAAAAGTGGCCAGAGGGAAAACCTTTTTAGCTGCTATCATCAAACAATCCACTGATTAGCAAACAGTAGTTCTTCATTTTAACTCTGTGTTATACTTGAAACACTTGTACACAAAATATGTGACTAGAGTTCTTACTGAGCTTTTTAAGATCTCCAGTGAGATATAAAAGGGTTATTAACCAATAGAAAACAACAAAACATATTGTTGTGTTTCATGTCTTCAGAAACTCTCCTTGTGAAACTAAGTTAAAGTTTGTTGTCCTGGGGTGAAAGTGGTGCTCAATCCAGCACCTCATTTTTGTGAAGGCTGAAAAAAGTAATTTACTTACTTTCCTGGTGTTTAGCAAGGGGAAAGATCTAAATGAAGGCTGGCTTGGTCCAATCTCTAAAATGATTACTGTTTATTGACAAGGAGAAATTTTTAGAAGGAAAGGTCTACTGAACTTCCTTAAGCCAAAGGTATCTGCCCATCTGTGATCAAAATGGTTGCAACTCTGGGATCTTACTAAACTTGCTTCCACTCCTGATTACAAACTTGTCCAGTTTAGAGGGCTGCTTAACCCATCCTTCCTGCCCATGATTTTTAACCAGCAGTGCTTTTGTGTAAGTTTTGCCGACTCTGAAAGGGACTTGATGCTTGAGAGGAGGTGGGATGGAAGTGTGTTGACCTTCAGTCATTCTAAATTATCTCTGAACTGCTGCAATGCCAAGTATGACCTAAAGAGATGTGATAATTTAGCAGTGCTGATGCTAAAGTATGTTTCTAACTAATGGAAACCTTCAGAGGAAGAAAAGTTTTTTCATCCAAGTCTCTCTGTCATAATGAAATAGATTGTAAAGTTTATGGAGTGAGAGGCTGAGATGTCAATTTTGGTCCCATTCTGGTTCTCTTTGCAGTTATTCCTGATGTTATGATTGAACTATATCATATATTCAAGGCCAATTGCACTCTCCCTGAGGGAGGCAGTGGTAGAATGAGTTCTAGAGAATGGTAGACTGTTGATGTTGAAGGTACAACTCCTCAGACCACTGCTTGTACCTGCTTTGATTACAGAAAGGCCAATGACCAGGCCAACAGCTTGGCCAACACCTGTGCCAACAACTCGGCTGACACCTGGGCTGACAACTCATTCTATGCCTGTGCTGACAACTCGTCCTATGCCTGTGCCAACTCAACCTGCACCCAGAACAACAACTCGACTGACACTGAAGCCAACCACGAGATACGTGCCGGTGACAAGGCCAGTCACGACACCGGTGATGAAGCCTCCACCTCCAACAACGCCTCAGCCTACAACGGTAAGACCTACACTACCACCACAAAGAACTCCTCTGGTAACAACTGAAGAGCCATCACATGTTCCCATTGAAACTACATCTTCCCAAGGAGTTATAGATGACAACAGGATCCAGCCAGATCCTCAGAAACCCCGAGGAGATGTGTTCAGTAAGTAATTTTCCATATGCCTTTGTTTATCAAAGCTGTAGATGATAGCATGCACTATACTTTTTGGGGTTTTTGGAACACTATACCATTGAGAACAGGGAAGTGAAACTGAAAAAGGTTATATGGTAAAGCTGCACAAGTAATTGATTTTATTACCTAACAAAAGTTTGGGATGGAAGTTCTGAATCAATTAATCAAAAAAGTGTTTATTTTTTCCCCCTGAAATTATTGAGTATATTGCCCTGTAGAAGTACTTAACTGTGCTTCCAGATGAAGGTTTTAAAAAAATGAAGGAAGTTTTATTGAAAAGTATCGAAGTGCAACATAACTTATAAAGTAGTCAATGGATTTAAATTCAGAAAGTTGAGAGTTCTTCCTAAACAAAGTATTACCATAGCCTTAAGAATGGTGAAGGAATGGGATCATGCCTGATTACCTGAAGACTTCTTTGTGACCTATTTTGTATGGGTTCAAATAGTATCAGATATTCATGACTAAACAATTGGGAAAAGGCATAAAAATAGCATAGTGGGTAATTTTATGGACCGTGTCTGTGGAAAGGGATACATGAAAAGCTGAAGATAGTAAAGATTCTCATAGCATGAGCACATGTAACTTTAAGAGCATCTCTGAAATCTACAGTACCATTGTGCCAGCTCTAGTGCATACCACAGGAGACATTACTGGCACTTACAGAGCTGTTTGTATCTGCCAAGAAATACTCAACACCCGATTTCATCTTTAGTTCTGTGGCTAATTTTAGAGATAGGGAGGGTATGTTGGATCAGCTCTTCAGCTTGTACAATAAAGCTGCTGAAGCAGTGTAGTAGGAGGAAAAGTTTGCAGTCTCAGAGCAGGTGCACAAGCAATGTGGGAGTGTTTTTCTGGTTGCTTTGGCATCTGTGTGGTAATTTCTTGGGCTTTGTTGTTCTAGGTCATTACTCAGTGCAATATTTTTTTATTTGTAAAAGAGTTTTCCCTGTGACATTTTATCTATTGTAGACAGAAAATGGAGAGTGAAGCTGACAAAAGTTAGAAGACAAATCCTGGTACTGCTTAGTAGAGTGTACTTTTAGCTTCATATTCAGTTAAAAATATAGAGATATGTTTAAGTGAAATTCTAAAAGGAAATATAATAAAGATTTACAAAGCTTAATCTAATGGGAACCAACAGTTAAAAATACAGTTTTGTGGAAATTATTGTAGACTCCAGCATTGTGCTTCCCAGGTGTCTGTTTCATGTTGCAATTGTTCTCTGGAATACTAAAGAAGAGGGATAGTTTCCAGCTATTTTCATGAAGTCATAACAATCCTCTGTGTAAAGCTTATTATTTGCCATCGGTCTTTCTGTGTTGTCCCTAGAGGGATTTTCAAGCTAATGCTTTCGTTACATGTGCTTCAGATATAGGAGTTTGGAAAAGAGGAAAGTAAAAGCCTTTTAAGTTTGGCTTGGTCTGACTGCAGCTGACATTATGGTACATATAACAAATATAGGACCTTTGCAAAGTGTTTATCAACTGTTGGTTTAGGTCAGCTGCCACACCCTTGAGGTTTGTGTTATACGTGCATAGCTTCAAAGGCTTCAGTGCACAGCAGGACTGAAATGGGTCAAGCACCAGCTGTTCCTGGCCTCAGCAGGTGATACCGGGGCACATAGTCCTCAGATCTAGTCATCGGATGTCTGTCTTCAATAACATGTAATATTTTTTTTTAATTCCCTGCAAGAGACATGCTTGGTACACACATGTGTGTGACGTAACTGTGTGACTGAAAGCATACTCCACTTGTGCTCCAGATGATGCTAGTAGTGTGATCTTTAAAGAAGCTGGTGTCTTTTTTTCTCCTCTCTCTTATCTTTTTCTCTCCTTTCCACTCTACTTTCTGCTATGTTTTTCTCTCTTTTCTCTTCTGGACACTTTGAAAGTATCATTTAGATAGTGGTCACTGGCGTCTTCTACTTTTTCTCTGTCTAGAAGCGTTTGTGTTGGGAATGCACAAAAGCATTTGTTGAGGATCTGAAACGTATAGCTGAGTGCAAAACAGTTCCATTTCAGAAGAGTGCAGTACTTTCTCAAAGAAAGCATTGCTTGTAGAGTAAGGTGTTTTTTCACCTGTTGAATCTTGTTACTGCAGGAGTTTATGGGGAAGAGCAGAAGTTACATTTCCTCATGTGGGACATTTAGAAAAGCAGGTAGAAAAGTTATAGCCCACATACATTACTACAGTGGGATGCACAGAGCGTAGGACTGCCTCTCCTCAGTACTGAACTTGTGAGGATAACACAGAGATACTTGAACATCCCCAGATGCCATCCTGCCAGGGGTTCAGCAGCATGGGAGTGTTATGCCAGGTGCTGCATTCCTGGGCATTAGCTGGGCTGCAGACCTGGCTGCATGAGTGCTCTTGGCCCATAGCAAACGTGAGGTGAGGTGCATTAGCTGAAACGCCTTTGATGTTGACTTACGGATGGTGGGTTGATCCTCAGGTTCCTGCTGGCCAGTCCTGCTCCCGCTCTGGGCATGTGGGAGAGCAGTGCCTGCCTCGCTGTGAGGCGCTGCGAGCTCAGGACGGCAGCGCTCCCACCAAGTGTAAGCCAGTGCCTCTCCAGAATCATCCCTCACAGCCAGGCACACCGTTAACAACCACGGTATTAAGACAATACAGGATTTCAGACTGGAATAACTAGTAACATTTAGCTAACCTTCAACTTGCTTCTTAGCTGCTATGTGGATGCACCAAACCCTCCCCACCTCCAAAAACATCTGTGGATTTTTCACTTGCCTCTGTATTTCCTCAGGAAAGGGGAGTTTGAACTGTTTCCTTCAGCTTCTTTAAAGCTGTTTCTGTTTTAGTCTCACCTACATCAGTCATCTTTGCAATATTTCTGGGTTCTGGACATAAGCTAATTTTGTTTTGCTTATACTGAGCTTCTTATTTCCCCACATCAACTGCTTCTCCAGTTGAGGCAGCAAAGAAGTCAGTTCTCAAAAATTAATTTGCACTGTGGTCCCCATATGCATGTCTGGAAAGAAAAGAAAAAGCCTTGCTCTTGCTGCCTTTCTTTGTTTCCCACTAGAGAATGCAGGCAGTTACAATACAATAGTCTTGTAACTCTTTTTTTTTTTTTTTTTGGAAAACGGAGGAGAAAATCGATGTTGGATCTACTCAGGACATGAAGTAGGATTTAACTTCAGTTTTATAAATCTTCAGAAGAATTTGTGTCATCTTATGTGGCTGCTTCCTCCTGTGTCTCTAAGGGTTGTTATATTCCAAAGAGTCACAAAATGTAGTATTTTATCACACAGCGATGGGCAAAACCCAGCATGGAGAGCATTGTACCCAGCAACCACTGGCAGTTCTGTGCTCCCAGCCATTAGCATCTGCAAAAGACCTCAAAGTCATATTTTCAACTAGGTTATCTTCTGCTGCCTGAACATTTCCCTTCCTTTTTTTCCCATGGGGCTCTGCAACCTTAGCGAGACTTGGAGGAAGCAGCCCTGCTTTGCTCTGCCATTGAATAGGTGGTACTTCTGTCAGGCAATCCACGGGAAAGGGGCCATTGGCTGCTGCACACATGTCCTGCAAATCCTGATGCTCTGGGATTGGTCCACATGAGGAGAGGAAATGTGCTGGGGCAAATGTACTTTTTTCTGCAAGCATCTCTCAAATTCTAGTTTTTTGTTAGTTAACCTTTTCCTGGGGTACCCTTGGTGACTCACTGCTCCCTATTTTCTCCCTTTGTTGTTATTTGACCTGTTGTTCCACACACTGAGGGATCTTGATCTAGGATTTCACTTTAGAGCTCTCTTGAATGTGTTGCTCAACTTGAAATGAGCTGAGGACCAGAGAAATTGCTCTGTTCAGCAGTGACAAAGAGCACAAATGATAAAAATGCTGATAATGTTATTTAAGAGCCTTTGCAATTTTTGAAAGGTATTGGGTTGTTGCTTTTCTTTAGATGCTTTACCCCTTTTCTAAAAAAGCCTGCAGTGACTTTGAGGAGCTGTTTTTTCAGAGAGCAAAAAAATTTGTATTTTTTTACATGGAATTCCTACACTTGGCCTTTGAACCACTTAGTCAGATGCAGACAGTGGAATCTGGCACCAAGGATAATCTTCCCCTGATATGGATATGGGGGGAATGGCAATGAGAGAGGAATGCAGTGATAGCTTAATATTTAACTATTTCAGGACTGATACAAACTACAGTGAAGTACAGAGCAATCTTGTCCAGTTATAAGTCTCTAACAAATAGAACAAACTTCTCAATAAGACTGAATTTCTGCTACCATTGGGATCTGGATGAAAAGCACAAAAATCATAAAACATAATACTAGATATCAGCATAGCAAGAACAAACCCACTTATCTGTATTAAAAGACAGTTCATCAGTTTTCCTTCTTAGCCCTTAGTGAAGCCAAAAAGATTGGAGTTAGGAAATGTTTCTCATAACAGCTATTAAAAATGTAAAGATTGGATTAAAACGGGGTTCTTTCTTTTCTTCCTTTCAGTGACTGCAAAGTCCTTAGTGCTGTAAGTGCAGTTTTGTGATCCTTGAAGCTGTTGAAAAAAGGAAAGAATAAAAGCAAAGAAATAGGGGAGTTGTTACTCCTTGATATCATTAGGGTAGCATTATTTCACAACAGCATTTCACTTGTCTTCAGTGTTCTGGCACCTTTTAAAATGCATTTGTCTCTATATTTAGGCATTTACGATAGGTGCTCTGTTCCTGTCGGTACTTGGGAGTTCAATCATGAAATCTAAGTATCTTACAAGTCTCACCTCAATCAATCTTCCAGCAGGTTTTGTCCCCAGATCTGATATGCAAGCTTCTGTACACTCCTTGTTTTAGCTGTGCTTCCCTGAAACACAGTTGGCACTCTGCACCTCCTGAATGGATGTTCATACAAAAGCAGGCAGGTCACTTTGCATGCAAAGATAAATACCAAGATGCTTGATTTCGGTAAAACTTAATGAGCCTGCCCAAGAAATGCAAGATTGGACTTCAGGGTGGTGGCATGCTGACACTTGTGTCTCCCCTCATATGTACATAGTGCTGGAGAGGGTGGCGCAGTCCATGAAAGCACTTCCTGAGATAATTCTTACTGCAGAATTTGAATCTGTAGAGTTTTAAGAAATATCCTGGATATTGTGGGTGTCTGAACAAAAGGGTAAAATGTACCTCTCTGTTGTCCCTTCTTTTTAGCCCAGCATATTCCCTGGAGGAAAACAGAACTTATTCTTGTTTTCTCAGTCTGACTGACTTCTGGACCACCCTTACTTTTTCTGTTTTCCACTAGTTGTGTGTGAGATCTCATCACTTGCGGGAAGTTTTCGCAAGTGGGATTTGACAGCTTTCAGTCATAACTATTCAGTCAAAAAATCTTTTTTCTTTTTTATTGTTGTTTTTAGCAAAGGGGGAGCTTAGTCATGATTACTGTGTGGAGTGGAATTTTACTTACAGTGAAAAACCATTTTTTTCTGTAAGCTAGAGAACTGCATTATTAATGGTAATAACAATTACTAATAACATGAAGTTGCACCCCATGTTTTGGTTTTGTAACACCAAAACAGCAATTATTCAGTTTATTGCAAACAAGCTGATATATATACGTGTACTTTCTTATACTCCCAATCTCAGCAATAAGTGAGTAAATCAAAAAAAGCTCTTTTGCTTTCCCAAAGGTTAAAAAATCCAAAAATAAATTGCTCTTATTTAATATTTCATAATCCCAGTTATTTAATATCTCCCCTCAGATCTGTGCATCTGTGAGGTAGTTAGCTCAGGAACTTCAAGAATATGGTAGTGTTGATGTATTGGCTCACTCAAAGCTCATAAAATTCTCCCAAGTAAAAGAAGCCAGGTTTCTATTTAACAAGCTTTATCAAACCATTGAAGTTAAGTGAAAAGCACACTGATAGACTGTAAAGTATACAGAAAGGGCTTGGAAAGCTTGCAGAAAATAATTGTACCAAATACTTTCTCCCATGTTCACCACTCAACATGTTGGTTGTCGTGGCAAAAAGAAGAGTTCATGCGGGTCATATTCAGAGTCCTGCATCTCTTATGGTAACCCTTGTTTCAAATTGAGTGCACTTTCCTGTAATTAGGTCCAAGCACTGAAGTGACTGTATTAAAGCACTGCAACACATTCTTCCTGAAGTTCATAAAGTGTTTGGAAAGGACTCTCAGGGAATTTAAAAAAAAACAAAACTTTTGCAGAGCTTTAATTATAGGCAGATACATTAACTTGAATTTGTAGAATTCTCGTGTGTACGCACAGGTGTAACTCAGGTTTGTAGAAAACATCAGTGCATTAGAAATGGTACTTGAAGAAGTAAACTGAAGTAGTTTACAAGATAAGTTCCTCAGTATTTTCCATGAACAAGGAATATGAGAGACTCGGAAGAGGGTGCACAGGACATTAAAACTGTGACCCCTGAGTATCCTACAAACCTTAGAGCATGGCAGGGAGTTTCCTTCATGCTCTTTGCCACAGTGCTCATTTAGAACCTTGAATTACCTGCCGGTGAACCTGTGGTCTGAGCCTTTGGTGCCTGCTGTGCTGTGCTCAGCAGTTCTGAAGCGAATTGCTGACTTGTTCTTCATAGCGTAGAAAACAAACAGTGTCTTCTTCCCTTGGCACAGTCTGAGGTGAGGAAAGGCAAGGTGATGCTCCCTGGGTGTGCAGCATAGATGTGCTTATTCAACTGCCCCACCTACAGAATTCAGGGTGAACAATGGATTTATATGCCTGAATATAATATTTGTGCACAGATGTACTGCAAGGCAATTTTGGCCTAGGCGTTGTGGACTGTCACATTTGTAAGGTTTCGTTCATGTTAAATCTCAAGGTTTTTAATCATGTAAGCAAAACAGCCGAGGTGAGACGAAGCAAAAATGCTATTTACAGTCAAGGTATCTTTAAAAATTAACCGTTCTCTAATACTCAGGTCAACCTTACGTCTGAAGCTGTTTTGAGCATTAATATCCTAGACTGCAAGTAGACATAATCTAAGACCTACAAAGGATTAAAAAGAAAACAAAAAAATGGAGATTTAATGATTCAAATAATGACTATTATATTTAGGAGTTCTTTGGTTTCCTACAGATTTTGAGCTTTTTTAACTATTTGTTTCTGTTGTATAAAATTTTTATTTAAGATCTCTAGCCTAGAATAGTACTTTAAAAATACATCAGAGTTTGCTTATTGTGTCCTAATTTCAGCTTTTTTTTTCTTTTCTGTCTTCTGGCTTTAAAGGAGCTCTTGCAGCAGTGCTATTTTCATGTTGACCTAGTGCAAAAGAAGTTTCTTCTTAACCTTTGATTTGATTTTTTGAAAACAACAGTCCTTCCAGTTATCTTCATTCTTCTTGTTCTCACTTGTTCTATAGAGACATTAGTAGTTATTTTAGCACTGCAAATGGAAAATATGTCAAGTTTTTAATAGATAAGACCCTTACAAATAGCTTAGGTGTCAGAGGTGCCTATAAAATCTGAGGATATGCCTGAAACACATTACTACTGTTACGAATTATGCGTTAAACCTGCCTCTAAAAGAGGAATTTTCCAAGACAGCTCTATTCAGTACAGTTTGTTTATCTCTAGCTGACAGCTGTCCATCAGGCAAGAAATCTATGTGAAACTTACACAGACTGGCAGAGCATCTTCAGAAATATGTGGGAGTCTTTGTAGCCACCTGACTTTGGCAGCCATCACTCCCACAAAGACCTCATAAATTTCAGGTTGTCCTGGATGCTGAGTGTCTAATAACCTCTGGGCCTCTTAATCACTGAGAGCTGTTTCTTCTCCTCACAGCTGGGAACAGCAGCTGAAGGACAGGCTGTGCTGGAAAGCAAAAAGTATAATTACAGTTGAATTCCAGCTTTCACTAGAGCTCCTCCTTCTCAACTCCCAGTACAACCCTGATAATTGTTTTGGGAGCTCTAATCCTTTGCAGAGAGATGGATGTACCTTCAGCTGTATTTCAAAGGTTAAGTGCATGTGGGGCCTCTTTCAAGTACTGCTGCCTCCTGGTGAGGTTCTCCTATAAACGTCTGTGGAAGGGTTGAGCGAGGACTTTCATGTGGCTTTATTTTACTGAGAAACCACTATCTCTGAAAATGCATTTGGAGAGGAATAGTGTGCTTCACGGTTAAAGCTTTCCTCACTGATTAAAAAGGAGCTTTCATTCAAAGGACCTTTAGGAGATTTGGAATCACCTTTTACGGTGCTTAGGTAAATGTTACTACACAAATCATAAATCACGTAGGCATAAAGTTTATGAGTCTTCTTGTCGAATATAATTAAAGATATTGAAATCTCCAGGAAAGGCACAATACCCAGAGCTGCTCTTCTGGCTTTTATTAGAGATAAAGCTAGTTAGTGACCTACTTCCTTATCTCATTCATTTTTTCTCACAGTTCCACGCCAGCCTGGAGTGAGCAATAATCTCTTTGAAATACTTGAAATTGAAAGAGGGATTACAGCTGATGAATTTGAAGCAAACGATGACCCAGGTAAAGACCATGTCTCCTAGGTTTATGAATTTTTGAGACTTCTTGGGTGTTTATGCATTCTTCAGGGCTTTTAAACTATGCTTTATAAAATCATGTGAAACCAACCCTTTGCCTATGTGAACCTTACACTTTTATTTCCTAAAAAATTCAGCGCAAAAGTAGCATGAATTGTTAATACTACAAGGGTCCTTTTTATTGTTTTAGTATTTTTGCGGATTCTTTTCCTAGGGCTCCTTCTTCTACATATATTTTCCATACTTGCTAGTGTCAGCCACATGGGAAATTGAAAGCCAAAACAGTCTGAATCACTTCTGGGTTTTTTTGTGACCTCTTGCTCTGCTCTGCCAGGTGTGCTGGTGCACAGCTGTGATTTTGACAGTGGACTGTGTGGATGGATCAAGGACAAAGATGATGACTTGCACTGGGAACCAATGAGAGATGCATCAGGTAAGTGATCTGTGTACAGTCACATCCTGCAGTTGAAGAACTTGAAGTTGATGACAGTTCCTGCTTGAGGAAAAATTACACAGCTTCTCTTCCCTTAAGTTCTGGAATGTATTTCACACTGATGGCTCTTCTGTGTATAAAAAGCAAAATTGAGGGTTCTCAATGTGAAACAGCAATTGAAAATTTACACTTTTATCACTGCTGGCATCTTTAAAATAGGAATGTCTCTGAAGGAGTAGTAAATGTAGTCAGCAAAAGTTTGTCTTAAAGGAATCTGAAAAAAATGTGGACTAGAGAACAACTTTTATTTATGGTGAAGCAAAGCATATTTTTCAAACTACCATGTATACATAATTATTTCCCTGTCACTAGCAAAACTATATAAAGTACTGGAAACAGGCTTTGTTTTGATATAATTAGATATAATGTTCTAGTTTAACCTCTCAGATTGCTGTAGCGTGAAGTAGAATTCAATAGAATCGATCTGTATTTTGAAAAAATGTTAAGTAAATGGAAGGCTGACGAGTTAAATGCTGGAACACAGAGCTTCTGAGGATGGGATTATTTGGGATGATAAAAAGTGACATTACACCAAACATTATAGGGGAGTGTGTAGTAGCTGCTTACAGGGCAGGAGACTGGCACCAGCACCAGGAACAACGCTTCCCTGTCTCCCACCTCTGCTGTCCTAGGAAGTGGGATGTATTTTGTCTCCTACTGATTTTGGTGTGGCACATGTATTTTGCCTGCCCCACAGTGCCGGGGATTAGACACACATCCCTGGCTCCCTGTAATGATGGGATTACTGCATCCCTAGGAGCAGCCTTTGAAGTGCACAAAGCTCACATTATGTAAGAGATGGCAGTCTGCGGAAGGAAAGAACCACTCTCAGGCGGGACAGTGGTGCAGGTTAAGATGAGGGAGGGTGAGGGCACTGAGAGGCATTTTCCTCATGCAGCACCCTGACAGAGCTGTCTGGCCTCACGCTGCCACTGATGGGGCAGTCATTTGGCACCGCAGCGGGTGACCTGGCACCTTTTCCAGGCTGTTTGGCTGGCTCAGTGGAAGTGCTGTCTTTGCTGCCTGGGCAGGGGTCCCCTCAGACAGGCTGGTCTGGTACTTCATGAGCTCCTTGTGACACTTGAAAAGCCTTGGGGATGACTGGGAGAGCAGAGCTCATTCCTTCTGCAGATGATGAAATGGGCAGTCTCCTGCCTGCAGAGTGGCACTTCAAAAGAAAATACTATATATAATTCATACCTTTTTTGAAACAACAGTTTTAAAAATCCATTTTTTCTAAGTTAGTCACTCAAAGCATATTCATTATCTGTACTCAAACGTTGTTGTTCATACATGCTAAATTCCAGAACTATGATTTTTGAGAACTAAGAACTAGGATTTTTAACAGGCTCTTTTTTGTCACACTTTTTCCCTGCCGTGCTTCCCCGTAGTCAGGGACAAGCTCAGCTTTTTATTTCCTGTGTATGTTCTGCTGCCGTTGACATAACTTGTTAAAACTAATCTCTTGAAGTCACCCACCCACCCCCTCCAGTCTGGAATACCTTGTTGAAAGGATTTATTTTCACAGCTTGTTCCTGACTGCTTGCTTTCACCTTACACAGTTTGCAATGTATTGGTTTATCAGAATCTGCATTTGGAAAGGTGCTGTGCTAAAGCATTATAAGCTTATCTTGCATGCAGAAAATGCTGATTTGAGGGGACCTTTTCCTGCAGGGGCTTGCCTACAGCTATGTTTGCTTTGTGCTTGCCTAAATCTGTTTCCTATTGATTGGATTCTGCCACAGTGACTATCTGAAAATTATGAACTTTATAAGTCAGTACTTTCATAGTGGTATAATTGTATCTTCAGCAAACAGATACAGTTATTTAAACTGTATTGTGCTTATTTTAGCAATTAGTGGCCTTGCTGCAAAAGCAATGCATTGAAAAAAAAAAGGAAAAAAAAAAAACTCCCTGAGAAAATACCCACCAAAAGGCTTTAACAGATCCTTGGACAAATGGATCCCACTTGATGACTAAATGCTGATCTAGGGGCCCAGACAGCAGCATAATACTTTACTTTGTTAAATCTCATTCAGACCAAAGAATTTAAAAACTTAGGTAGCAGTAGTGAATTGGAGACTAGTTTGGCTTTCCTTTAAGTATGTGACAAGCCCTGGTACATTGTAATTAAATCTTACAGCTTTTGAGGGAAATCGTTGTGACTTTCAAAGAGAAGCTTTCAAAAATAATGTTCTGTTTGAGCAGTAGCAAAGATAATTAAAAATATTTTTCTATCCTGTTTAATTGTGTATGCCAACAATGTTGCAAACCCCCAATATTTCTAAATCTTTGGTTTTAACTAAGGAGCCTAAAAATGCCACTTTCTTAATTAACTTAAGGTAGAGGTGGCATTTTTTAATTAAAAAAATTTGTAAAATCTGATCACATAAAGAAAAAATATTCTGATTCAATGTTAGATAAGGTTTGGTTTGGGTTTTTTAACCTTTTTCCCTTTGGTAATTTCAGATTTTAAAGGTTTCACCTACCTTGCAAAGGCTTTAATGAAAAGTACGAACAACTCATATAGGTCTGGGTTTTCTCCAAGATGTGCAATCTCATTTAGTGTAGTTCTGAGTGTCAGTGTGAAAGGTGCCTTTTTTCTTTTTAGGTTTAATGGAGGTTGCCATACCTGAGATGCTTAGCTTCTCATGTTCTGAGTGTTTTCTGGAAGGCATATTTACTTCATACATGATAAGAGATAATAATAGGGTTTTGACTTGAGTATGTATGTTCACTGACAAGTTCCTACTGTTACAATTTGGGGTTAACAGCCATATGGAAATCATTACTGCTTCTTGCTTTCTCTATCTAATCCAGATTAAGAGTTTAAATTACAGTTAAATAAAAGAGGCTATCAGGGTTGCAAATGGATATGTTTTGAGACTTACCCTGTTAACACAGTTCTCAAAGAAAAGGAAAGGGACAGAGCCATAGCTCAATTACGTGATATCAATTCTTCGGGTCTCTGTGATCTATCCAACAGCAAAACATTGCAGCTTGAAGGTGCATAAATTTGCACAGTAGCTTCAACATCACTGTGGGTTTAAAATCATACAGTGACCAAGGGGTTTTCAGAAATGACAGAATCCACAAGGTTTTGAGAAGGGTGTTGTTTACTTTGTAAAAAAAAAAAAAAATTAGATGGGCAACACCCAGCCTGGTACTAACGTGTAGAGAAGAGCAGCATTCTAAATCTTACCCTGTAGGAGGTAGATGCACTAGTTCCAGTTCTGTGTGCTTTATTTTACACTCTCTGGACCATTTATTTATTTTCAATAACTCTTGTGCATTTGGTCCTGCAACATAGTAGTGTCAAAAAAACCAAACAACCCCCCCAACTAACTGCTTTTTCCACTGCAGGGGGACAGTACCTTACCATCTCCGATCCCAAGGGCAAAGAAGGAAGAGTAGCACATCTTATCCTGCCGTTGGGTCACATGGCTCAGGCTGGAGATTTGTGCCTGTCCTTTAGGCATAAGGTGCCTGGGCTGCATTCTGGTGCCCTCCAAGTCTTTGTAAGGAGAAACGGTGCTCACGGCCCAGCTGTTTGGGGAAGAAATGGTGGCCATGGCTGGAGACAGACACACATAACTTTACGAGGACTAGGCATCAAGAGTGTAAGTACTGATGATTGTGTTGCTTTTTGGGTTTTTGCATGAAAAGCTGAAGACACTTAAATGGTGCAGCACTGTGGTGTTCATCTTCTGGGTCCAGTTGCACTCTGTTTTACTACTTTGATCTCTGCCAGTGGAATCACAGTACAGATGATTGTGCGTTTTATTGCATTTATTGTGCATTTTGAAAATTTAGTTTTATGCTCAAAAAAGGGAAGAAATCCCGGCTACAGAAATAGACTCATAGTACAGGTTACTGTACCATTTCCTGAGCTACCTGGTACAGCCCCTTTTAAGGGAATCACCACTTAGGAAAGAACAGCCTTATGGACAGAGGCATACTCTATAGAGATTTAAAAAAAAACCTGTATCAAGATTCCTCATGCGTAATGCTTTGAATAATACAGTGTCATGAAATAGGAAGAATCATACCCTGTGGATTAGTAACTGGCTACGCCAAGAAAAAGATACTGAAAATAAATAATTTTTGGTAATGCAGAGAGATTACATGTGCAGTCACATGTGGGTTTATACCCATTAGCATCCCTGCAGCTGATCAGACTAAGGAGGTGAATGATGACCTAACAATGCCCATAACACAAAATGGTTTAGTACAAGCAAAAGAAGCTGCCTGAAGTGTCATGGAGAATTTTTCAATACCTGGAAATTTTAGAAACGTTGTGTGATTAATTGGTATCAAAAATTCGTGTTATGCTTCAACCTGCAAAGGTAGTTTTTATTTCAGATCTGAATAAGTGGCTTTGATATTTCAGGGCCTGTTTTACTCTCACTTAAATACTCTGACAGGTGCTCTGAAAAGCTCACACATCATAGTGTTCATGATGGGAACAGGCTATAAGACATACACAGTGTCTATCTCTAAAATTAATATTAAGGCTATAATTACTGCAGATAATTTTCTAGAAAATTTACCTCAGCAACAGCAGCAAAGACACCTGACTTTGCTAGCTGTAAATGAATGTCAGACTGAGAATGAGGACATTTTAACAGGTGAACAATGTATCAGCTATATTCTTACCTTTTTTTCCCCCTAAATTTAGCACTTCTGGCAGTCCCCCATGCACTGTCCCCTGCCTCTCCTGCTCCCCTGGCAGTAGCTGTCAGCATGAGCTGCCATTCATTGCACCAGAGATGAGAGCTGCTTCCTGCCACACTTGAGTTTGGTATCTTTTCCAGTCACTATGGGCAGCTGGGGCTGCTGACCTGAACCACTGGACACTTATCCAAAGATCAGGGAGTGAAGGAAAACCCTTAAGTTGGGAAGGCCTCTGCCAAAGAGAAATCAGGAAGAAATGTGGAAGTTTTATTTTCTAGCTAATCAAAACCCCAAAGCAACTAAATGGTAGTGATTTTGGAGGGACCTACTGGAAACCTGAGGAGAATCTGAGTGTAAACCAGAATCCTTCATCACACTTTTTAATGAATTATCTCTGTGTAATTATTTTTTTTTATCTCCCACTCAAACTGTAGCATTTCTCTTTCTAGGTTATTTTCAGAGGCGAGAAAGGGAAAGGAAGAACTGGGGATATCGGACTAGATGATGTGGTCTTGAGGACAGGACGCTGCTCTGAAGAGCATTAGCCAAGACAATGGACCAGCATCTCCTCTTGCCCTTGTCTTGCAATTCCTACCAAACTTTGAAACAGAACTGCATGGAAAAGAAGAAAAAGTGTGAGAGCAACAACTTCTTAGTAGTCTGCTAAGTGCAATCTCATGGAAATTTCACTTAAATACATGGAGAGCACCTCCTAGGATTGAGGAAATCCAATCTCAGGCTGGTTCTTTCTATTAATCCTTACCCCTAAATCATATTTTGTATGTAATTACTTTATCCCTGTTAAGTCTGGTGAGTGCTTACAGAAAGAGCACTTTTGAAAAAGGGAGATTTAGGTACAAAAGGTATCAAAAGAAAGCTCCATCTCAAAGTTTCAGTGTTAACTGACAGCCATTATCAGCCCATAGTGCTGTCTTTCATTGATTAATTTGTGTGAGTCACTTTGGATTGGTGACAGCCAATCCAGAACTTCAGCTTACTGCCACTGACCTTTGAAGAAAAGTTTTTCATATATGAAATAGCATTTACTTTGCTGTTATATCTGTATTAACCAAAATCAGTTATAGAGAGTAGGCATTGCATCCTGTAATATTGCTACTGCTGTGTTTTGTGTATATGTGTATGGTTAACATATTTATGATTTTAGTATTTACAGGCTGTAGTTGCAGGGTAATTGGCAGCTGTACTTTCTTTCTGTACAAGACAGGAGTTCAGCATCTTCTTCAATACTGCTGGTCATGCCAAATTATCAGTCAGTTAATGGTGCTCATTGAAAAATGCTGGTGCAGTTTTCCGTGTTGTAACGTCCTGAAGGCAAAAGACCAAATGCTCACCTGATGGAAACTGGCATCTGAAAATGCTTTACAAGTCTTCATCGAGCTCACAAGCAAGCCCTTCAGGGCTCTCAGTCCTGCAAGAAGCTCCTGGTTCAGCTGAAGACTGAGCGGCCAGGAGATGAACTTGGCTCTTGTAAGGTTGACAGTGCCAGGAATGATCCCTTCCCACAGGTGGCGCGAAGAAAAAGGGCAGCTGCATTAACACTGTACAAACAATTTAGACCGTGAAATGCCTCAAATGGTCGTTGTCAAATGTCCATACTCCACCCAACCCTCTGTATATAATAAGCATTTTATTCTTTAGAACTAGAACAACTCTTATTTCAAGTGGGAACTAAGTATTTTTCAAAACTTTGGACTAATTTTACAGTTACAGATCATGTGTGTGCTGTGCAATTTCCTAGGGAATTCTGTTTGGTTTGGAATTTTTTAAGTGGGCATCATCATCACTGCTAGCAATTCTAAAATTGATGAAGTAATTGTAACATCTAAGTAAATTACAAGAGATTGGTAAAATGTTGTTAGTGATGCAGCCTTAAAGCTTAAAATAAAAAATATATATCTCAGTTCTTTTGAATACTTAAATACAGTGTAAAATAAATATCAGCTGCATAACATGTTCAGTCTTGTACAGAGTTCACATACACAAATTTGCAAGACCATTAGAGGTCGTATTCCAAATCCCTGTTCCTGACAAAGTACCAGTCTGAAAATATTTTTTCCCATTTATCCCCATGGTGTGTAGAGTAGAAATGTATGTGACCAAACAGAGTCTTCTGCAAAACTGTATCAGCAAACATTTTGAAAAGGAAAAAAGCAATGTCTGTAAACATTAAAATTTTAAGTATATTGCTTCGAATATGATTATGATCTTTTTCTCATGTTAATTTGTGATATGTCAGAAATATCTGTGAATAGTTGAAATACGTTGTCCTTATTTTAAAGTAATCAGTAAAAGAGGCTTTTACTTGCTACTAATTGGGCATCTTGTTTTCATTTCTAGATTGAAAGTCTCAATTTTCATTGCAGTGAAATGAAACGAAAGATGACAATCTCAGAGTGAAATAGGTCTTATTACCGGTTTTAAAAATCAAAATACATTTCACTGTAATGGGAAGAGAGCACTATGTTTATCATTCAGAAGGAAGAATAACAGTTTTCAACCTAACTTTAAGAGAAGTGTCACAGGTAATTTAAGAGCTTCTGCAATATCAGATGTCCATTTTACAAGAAGGAACAGCTACCATAGTTCCTCACTCTGATTCCAGTGGCACAAACTGCTGTTAGATGCCAAGGAATGTAAGATTAACACATTTTAGTCGGGTTCATCATATTACTACAGCTTTCTGAACTTAAGATTCCCAGTTAAAATGGAACCCCTGTTGATGCAAGACTGTCAGAGTTTTTTGCCATTTTTACAGATGGTCTCTAGAACCCAGACTCTGAATTGGTAGACACCAATGAGTACTCAGGTGACAGGGGGGATTCACGTGTCTGTTTTATCAATGCATTTTATTGCTACAATTAAACATGGACTCGTAAGGCCTTGTGACAGCTGCAGGGTAAGACAGGAGTTCAGCAGTGTTTGTGAGCTCTGGGGGAGCTTTTGTGGCTGTAGGTTACTCACCTCCAAAGCTGGTTGTGCTGTGACTCTGTGTGTTGCCTTCTCTCCATCTTTCAAACAGACAAGGTGAAGTCACTCAGGGGTTCTGTTGTAAGGATCCTTCTCGGGTTCTTGCTCTCCAGGTGCTTTTTGGGCAGCTCCCTCCAGTCACACACCTCAGCCAGGACTGCCCTTTCCAAATGAGCCTCAAGAAAGGGATGAAAGTATGGCCTGAGGTCTTTCTATGAAGTAGATTATAGTTTTGGATTTAGTAAACAGGTAATAGAAATTCCTGGTTAGATACTTAAGCAAGCAGAAGAAGTTACACTAAATTAACATGAAAATATTTATCAAATGCTTAACCTCTTGCAGTTTATAATTGAATTTTCTTAAAAGACATGTTCAACTCTTTTCTCCAAGGAGATTGAAAATAAGATTCTTTATAAATGACAGGTACTGGGACCAGTGGCAGTGTGCATTTATGAATTTGCTGATATCAAAATCAGCAGAATGGAGGGGACAAACACAAGGCTTTTGGTTCTAGATTCCATTCTATACAGTGCCCTCATCTCTCATCAGAGCCATGTCACTAAATCACTAGTGAGTGCTTTTAGTGAAGCCAATTCATTCTGAAGAAAAGCTTCCCTAGGCTTCCTTCAATAAATCACCTGAGACTTGGAGGTCAACACTGGTTTTACCATAGTTGGAGATTACAATAACTGCCCTCATAAGACTCAGATAGTTACAAGAAGACAACTCTGAACAGAACAAAATTTATGACAGCAGCCTCCATCATTCTGCTGTGTTCTGCTGGAGAAAAGGTGGCACAGTAGCAGCTGCCTTTAACCCATGTGCCAGGGGTCTCTATATACTACACCCCAATAGAAGTTATTTCTCTTTACAAGTGAAGCATAGTATTTATCAGAAAGATAGCTGGATCCAAAGTCTCTTGATTTTAGTAATGCCTTGTGACACTCCTCTTGAAAGTTGTTTAATCTGCCTTTAAAAATTTGCAACTAGAGAGTGTAGCTCTTTAAAATTTTAATTGTGAATGTGACAGAGTTATTAATTAGCAAGGGAGGTCCAGTTAAATATGATGCAAACTTCTGTTTATATAGATCTCTCAAACACCCAAATTATTGATGTTTTCCTGGTGTTTAAAATACTTTCTTACCTGCTGTTTTATCCTGAGATCCTGCAGTCACACAGTGTTTTATGACTTCAGATTTTCCACATCAATTAAAAACAAAAAAAGTTGAACAGTGCGTTGGTGTAAGCCTGCAACTTCAGAAAGAAATGCAAAACATTTTAATGGTTAAGTTTCAGCAATGATTGGAAAGATCACTGTATTAACTTTCAAAGCTTAAGGAGATTCCTTTGTCTTGCCCCACCTACTGCATCAAGCAGACCTAGCGATACATGAGGAAATGCATTTGGAATGTCTGTAATGCTCCATTTGTTTAAAATGCCAACAGGCCAAAGACCAGTAGGGAGCATAAAGACAAGTTTTCAACAGTACAGACTAAACCACCTCTAGATTTCAGAAATCAGCCCCATGTAGGTTTTCAGGATTGTAAGTCCAAAATCACATTCAAGAGGCTCTGCTCTTACCAGTTCTCCTTGTGCACTTGTGTGACCTCTTCCAAACCTGTATTCAGTGTTTGAGCAAGGAAGCCAAGATCCATCTGGCACACAGGATAAGGATGCTTCTCTCTGTGACACAGCCAAATCCTGCTTTCCTCTGGCCACTACAGCACTTACCCAGGATTTTTTTAACTTAATACTTTGAATTTTTACCTTCTCTTCAGACCAGAAATAGTCCTCTCTGACACTTTTCTCCAGGGTTTTAACTTGCCATGTATTTCAGCAGCCCACGTTCTTGTTTCAGACTCTTATCCTTATTGATGTACTCATTTTGAGTTTCGCAAACACCTGGAAAGACAAAGTATAGTGTGTACTCAAGAGAATGATTTTACTGCCTTTGTATGCAACACCAGTGCTGAAATTTGAAATTGACACTCTCAAGGAATTTCAGGAAGACACAATCACTGTTTTGATACCACAGTGCCCCAGAAGAAACAGTGGACCACATTTTTGCTTGCCTTTTGCACTGCCCCCATTTTAGGTAAAAAAAATTATAGAAGTGGACTCAGCAGATTTTTTTCCTCCATCAGAAGGGTTCAAGACAGAATTCCCTTATGTGTGAAGCAGGATTACTGTGGCATGCATACACTCCAGTATCAGTGTCTTTGAACTGCAAAGAACAGAAAAAAAGTCTTCCAATGAAAATTGACTTTGATTCTCACACCCCTGAGTTCAAGTCTAGTACAATAGCAAGAGCTCCTTGTTTGGGACCTGATGCAATGTGTACCACTTCAGCTGGTGATGACATCACTAGAATCCTCAGCGAAGGCCATGCTGACACCCAGCCCAATATGAGTAGAGAACTAAATGCAAATAACTAGTGAGCAGTGCCAATTATGTTTTAAATTAGGAAAATAACTGCAAGAAATTTGATTAAGAGGATTCAGAAAGGTGTCCAAGAGAGACACTTCAACTTCCATCCCTCTGAAGTTCTAAGTTGCCTCAAAGAATGTTGTTATCTTACCTCAGTTTCCTGGATCAGCTGGAGGACCTAAGTTGTTGGAGCTCTTCAAAGCTTCCATTTCCCAGTGCTGAGTGTTCTCAAACCTGGATGATTGTTGCTATTAGTCATGGAGATTCCTTTAGCCATTTGTGAATACATAGGGTTTGAAGCCACTGGAACTGCTCACTAGTAATAAAGTCCACAACTCTATGGTGTACATCAATTTACATAGTAACCAGGAACCTGTATTGCATAATTAGAGGGGTCATTAAACTGTGAGCAATTCAGTCATTCTCCTATCATATGCCACTGGCTCTATCCTGATTTTAAAGATATTATAGTTGGGTGAACTCTATTACTGAAGGTTGCCTCTTAGACCTGAGTGATGTTTAATTACTCACAAGGTACATCAGGCAGTTTTCTGGCGGGTTAGGAGACCTCAGCATTCTGGCAGCTCATCCATGTATTAGCAAACAGCCCTGGGACACTCACCATGAAATTAACTGTGGACTGCTCTGCCAGGTTTTTTTCAGAGTAGTTTGCTTGCCAAATAAAGATATGTGACAGGCTAGAAAAAATAGTACATTAATACAAAAAATAGGTAGAGAAAGTACATGGTACATCAAGGAACGCCTTCATCACCGTATGGCCTTTGATCAGATTGCACTGGCAGTTAGAGAGGTAGACAGGAATTGTAACGGTAGACAGGAATTGTAAGGATTCAACTACAGCTTGGCCACAGAGCTCCAGCCCACAGCCTCTCACACAAGTTCTTTGTAACACTGTTCTTCATCTTTCATTCATCCACCCTCTCCCAGGGTACCACTTCGTCCAAAGAGGGTGCTTGGCATCGCAGCTAACACAAACAATGACTGCCTCTCTCTGTGGCTGGCTGTGACCAGGTGATCCCTAATGCATGGAACTCTTCATTTTTCTCTCAGGTTTTGCCAGAAATATCAGCTAGGCTACTAAATAGACACTGGGCAAATTCAAACTTTTGTGTAGCCTAATGAAAGCAAGTAGCTTTTCCTTCCCTGATACGGAAGTCTGCTTCCTCCCTAAAGAGAGACCCTCACCAGAGGAGACCCATCCTGTACCACCTTCTGTACTTGCTGCTCCAGCTGAAATCCCATGTAGTGCAACCAGGTCCGAGTCTGCAGGCAACAAACTACACCCCCCACCCCCAAAGAGGGCAATATCCTGAGCATGCAGCAGACGGATTGGAACTGTGACACTTCAAGAAGCAGCTATGCATGAAACTACAAGAGGCACAAACGGGAATGCAAGAAATCCTGCAATTTGCACAATAAAAAAGAAAACTTTAAAACAACTGGACTCCAATTTCTGGCTGTGAACTGACAGACTTGTGGCTTTTCCAACAGCCAGTCTCCCTGGAACAGCCTGGGAACACAGCATCTCCAAACCAAATGAGCCTGCCAACAGAAACTACAAGGTAATCCTGCAGCATGTAAAATATTCTGTGAGGGGGATTTTCAAACCTTACTATTAAAAATATCCCTGGAATGATGGCTCTGTTCTGACACTCAATACAGACAACCCCTGCTTCATATTTCAGTGGCAACAACTCCCTTTGGAGAAAGAGAAACATCTTGCACTCATAAGGGAACTGCACAGAGCTGCAGCAGAACAGGCATAGGCTGCTCCAGTGGTCTTAAGCCTTGCCCACCAACCTTTCAGTTGAGAGGGTCAGGCTGCTTGTGAGCTCCCTGAACACATTCAAGTGGTTGAGTAAAAATTTTCTCTATGCACCTCTCTCTTTTTCATACTGCTGTAAGAAAGGTGATTAAACTCACCCACATGACAGGTAAGAGAAGTGATCAAATGCTCATATTGTGCACCCAGAGTAGATAAGTGCCATTCACCTGAACTCACAAATTCTCCTGCCACACACTGTCCTCTTGACCTCAGCCACAGAGACTCAGGTCAACCGGCCTAACCCTGCAACAGCAGCTAGTTCGAAGCAGTAACACAATTAAAAGCCATTTTAAATCCAGCATTATTGAAGAAGAGAAACTTTATTAACCAGCCTTTGACTTCCAGAAGCCTGGAACTTTTTCGCTCATCCTTTTTTCACCTTTTCAAGACATGAAAATGCTGCTCAAAGAAATGCATCTGACATTCTCTCCTGAAGGAACTGCTGGACAGGGCATCTCAAATCTAAGAAACCCAAAACACATTACAAAGGAACTTGGGCAGCCATGAGACAAGCAAGTACATCAGACACTGATGAATTCACCACACTCTCTAAGCTATTTGGATGGGATTTATCTCAGTCTCTAATCAATTTTTAAGAGGCCTTTGTCCCTTGCCAAGCAGTTGGGAAACACATTGCATGTTCTCCAGAAACAAACATCCAAGCAGCAGTTCAAAGCGGATGCTGTAAATGGAGTTTTTACTCAAAGTAAGAAATATTGTTTAAAATCCTATTTCTCCTGTATCTGAAAATGAACAATCTCTTTTGCCCACATCAAAGAATTGAAATACAACATCCCTCCCCTCTCTATCGCATTCTACCATACACCACAGCCGCTTTTCTCCCTACCTAGATACATCATTCCTATCTCATATGCAGACCACTGTAAGGGCTCCAGAGTAGACTTTTCAATTAAACAAAGCTACCAACATTCAAAGACTTAAACACTGCATTTGCACCAGCCCAAACGAGGGCAGCAGTAGGACAAGACAAAGGGAGAGTTCTTGCAGCCTCAAAGTTCAGGACACTACTTCTTTGCTGCAGAGCTTCCAGTCTAGCCCACAGTGACATCAGCCTATCAAAAGCTCTTCAACAGAGCTGCCAGCAATTGTATAAACACTGCACTTGAAATACTCTAACCTGTAAAATGCCTCCTCTAGTTCCAGTCATTTGAACCCTTTGGGCTGGTGGAGAAGTTGTGCTGCTCACTACCAGCCGCAGCTGAGGCTCCCACTCTGACCCAATCCTGCCACTACTGCCCCAGCTCCAGTGAGGGCTAGAGCCCCTAGGTGTGAACAGATTCACACCAAGTCTCTACAAATCAAACTGGAAGAATTCCCATTTGCCTCTGGGCCTTCCCAGCTGGGCAGTCCATGAAGAACCACCACCTGAATTTACACAGCCCGTCAGGCCTGCCCTGCCCACCCCACAGTGCCAGGGCAGCCCCAGGAGCTGCGGATGCTGAGGGTACACTGGACTGACAGCAGGTGAGTGGGCACTGGTGGTGCTTCTAAGCGTGACCAAGTCTTGGATTAAGCAGCAAGCAGCCAGGGCTACAACCTCAGAACTGGAGTGCTCCTTATCTTGCCCATGGGAAGTGTCTGTGGGCTTTGGAGCTCCATGTGCTGTACCACACCCCTGTGGGGGTACAGCTTCCCACCTTCTGTGTCTCTCACGCCTCCACGCTTCCTTTTCCTCTTCCTCCTCCTTCCTCACAAAGCTTTCAGGGTTTCTCCGAAAGCATTTTACCCTCCAGTTTGTTCCAAGACCTCAACTTTTTTCTCTCTCTCTTCAGCTCTCTACTGCTGCTGTGGTCTTGAGCTTTTGATGAGAAACAGGCTATCAAAGCCATCCTCCTCAGCTGCATACATTAAGTTTAGGCCTCCCCATCTACAAGGAACATTCAAGTTAAGTATTGAGCACTGCACCTGGCAGCTTTTTCCAGATCCTGCCCAAACAATAATAAAGTTTCTTTGCCTCAGGACTTGCTGAACCCAAACACTGTTTTCCCTGGCACGAGAAGCCAATCTACTTCTCCAGATAAATATTAAGCAAACAGGAATTTTTTGACTTTAGGAACAAAGAAGCTAGAACATTTTCCTGCAGCCACAGTCACACCCCTTGTGCCTGTAATGCTGAGCTATTTTAAAAAATCCATTCTTGTGGTATTTTCCTAATAGCCATAAAGCAGCAGCACATTCTCTAAAACAAACTTTGCTATTATTACTCCTTCTATGCCTTCTGACTGTGACCTTCCAAATTCAGATAGATTAGCCAGCTGTCAAAAGAAAAAAAAACTATTCTCTTTGTAGCCTTTCCTCTATTACTTGTTTTCCCCAGGCAGCAGCTCAGATCTGGCAGGAAACCAACTTAGTTCCTACCCTAAGACTCCATCATATTTTTGAAAAGTCCATGTCCTGAATGTTGCAACTTGGGCCTTCTGCATACCAGAAAAAGAAAACAAAAACTTGAATCTTTTGCCAGTATTTCAACAAACAAAAACAGTGAACCAAACCCAAGTGAAGAACTGTTGCCCATCCATGTAATAAAACTCTCAATACCCTAAAAAAGTAAGATTAGTATTTTAAATTGACCAAGGGGCACTGACATTAGCCATTTAACAATCATTTCAACAATCATTTCAATAATCATACTGTTTCCTTCATCCAGAAGATGACAGGTAAAATGAGTTCGTGACCTAGCTAGTAATTTTTTAAAAAAGCACAGAATCCTTAGCAAATGATGATACAAACCCATATCAGCATGAGGACCTCTTGTTAAAATAGCAGGCAGAGACACAGAGCACTTAGCTGTTCTCTCTCCTCTGCATTTGTTCTCTGTTATAAAATGCAGAACATTTTTTCCTCAGTCTATATAAATATAAACAAAGATTAGAATTAGTAAAAATGTCTCTTTTTCCTGATTTCATTGTCTGAACTCTCAATTAAACTCCTCAGTAAGCATCTATTTTCTATTCATACCCACAATTTATTTCTGCTTGCCCATGGCCCATGCTGGGGGAAACCACTCCCAAGCAATCAACCTTTCACTCTGAGCTCCTGACCCCATTTCATTTCTTCCGTCCTTTGACATGTTCTGGCCTTCTGGCCATCTTCTAATGCTGAAAATCAGCTTTTTGCTGCCTGAGACAAGAGAAAAGGCAGCACAGCATATCCTTATGAAGAAGGGATTGCCTCTTGCCATGTTCTCTACCTGCCAGAGCAAGTCTGCAGCCATGCGTCATCCTTGCCACTGCCCTCAGCAATGTTTGTGAGGCCACAAGATGTGGCAAGCTCTGGAGCAACCCCTCATGGCTCTGGTTTGCATCTTGTCATACACTCCCCCTCCTACTGCCAACACACCCTTAGACAAAAGCCTCTTTCAAGTCAAAACCCAACTTATTGACACACAATGAGTCCCACAGCTGGTAATGGCAGATTTTGAAATTCAAAATTTTTCCCCTGCATGTTAATGCTCTTTTTCCTCTACTCAGAGTGTCCACCACCTCTGTCCCAAGGAGGTGATGAGCACAAGATACTGTGAGATACTTGCAGGTCAGAGCATCAGAGCAGCCCACCTATGCCACCTCCCTCCTGGAGCTCACGCTGCAGAGACAGAGCAACTAAGCTGAGCGTTAGTGCTCTGCTAGGAAAGTACAGTCACATCAGTTCAGCTGGCAGCAAATAGGCAATAAAGGTTTTAGTTCAAACTATGCTGTTTTGTCATCAGCTTTCATTCTGGCCCATGAATTCCAGCATCATTCATTTGTCAGAAATTATATTCAATTTTCATGTATGTCAGAATCACAAAATTTGTTTCTTCCATGACAAAGTCAAGGAAAAAAAAAGGTGGTGGGTTGCACAGCTCCCTAAAGCTAATTGCTAATAATTGCTGGATGAGAAAACAAAAAAACAAAAGGTTATCAACAACTTCTACCTAGTTTCAGAAGGCAAGCAGGAAAAAGACTTCAACAAAGAAGAACCAAATTCCATGAAAAAAAAGTTATGATGTTTTTCCTCCAGTCAATATTTCTTGCAATAATTCCAGCTATTTATCTACATTTCTAGACTCTTTATTTGTACTCAAAGACACTGGAAATTAAAAAATAAAATAAAATCAACTTTCAACCTCCTCTGAAGAAGCTACAATGAAGTGCCACAGATAACAATTTGAATATGTCGCTAGCAGGCAGTCAATTCCAATACTACACATTTATTAATATAGGAGGAACTAGGCATATATTAAAAAAAAAATAATAAAAAAAAATATATATATGAAAAAAGGTATACTTATTTATGCATCCAGGTAACACATTTAAGAAGGGTCATTTGAGAATTATTGCCAAGGCTGGTCAGTGCTGGACAGCAGGACTTCCCAAACCACTTCCTAGGAGTTTCTGGGGCAGCAGGCACTACCTAAGAAGGAAAGACNAGCAAATAGGCAATAAAGGTTTTAGTTCAAACTATGCTGTTTTGTCATCAGCTTTCATTCTGGCCCATGAATTCCAGCATCATTCATTTGTCAGAAATTATATTCAATTTTCATGTATGTCAGAATCACAAAATTTGTTTCTTCCATGACAAAGTCAAGGAAAAAAAAAGGTGGTGGGTTGCACAGCTCCCTAAAGCTAATTGCTAATAATTGCTGGATGAGAAAACAAAAAAACAAAAGGTTATCAACAACTTCTACCTAGTTTCAGAAGGCAAGCAGGAAAAAGACTTCAACAAAGAAGAACCAAATTCCATGAAAAAAAAGTTATGATGTTTTTCCTCCAGTCAATATTTCTTGCAATAATTCCAGCTATTTATCTACATTTCTAGACTCTTTATTTGTACTCAAAGACACTGGAAATTAAAAAATAAAATAAAATCAACTTTCAACCTCCTCTGAAGAAGCTACAATGAAGTGCCACAGATAACAATTTGAATATGTCGCTAGCAGGCAGTCAATTCCAATACTACACATTTATTAATATAGGAGGAACTAGGCATATATTAAAAAAAAAATAATAAAAAAAATATATATATATGAAAAAAGGTATACTTATTTATGCATCCAGGTAACACATTTAAGAAGGGTCATTTGAGAATTATTGCCAAGGCTGGNGTGCAAATCCTCAGCAGTTTGTCAGGTTCTGATTGTTTTAACAAAAGCCTTCAGTGTCCTGACATTTAAAAAAGGTTCAAAGAAACATAACATGAGCTAGTTAAAGATACCATGTGGAGTGCATACACACGCCCACCCTGCTCTAAGCCAAAAATCACAGAAAGCAAAGTTTGTATTGCCTAATAGCACGTCCTACCTATCCTCCCCTCTCCTGCAGAACTCCTCCAAAACAGTATCTGCCCTGTTGCCTTGCCTGGTGCGCTTTGAAAGCCTCAGTGACCCCCTCTTCTCTGCAGGCACAGAGGCAGTGCCGGGTGCAGCGGGGCAGAGCCTGGCACCTCCAGGGGCACCTGATGTAAACACAGGATGGAGGGATCATGCTGCAGTACTTTTCCTCCAGCCAGAAGGTTTGTTTTACCTAATTTGAAGCTCCTCCTCTTGGAGACTACCCAAAATGTCTTTGTACAGTTCAGGTTATTTCTTAATCACCTGGCCAAACTTGAGTCCTGAGGCTCTTTTGATCTCTTGTGGTTAATCAAACTTCTTGCTCAATTTGCCACTGTTGATGCCTCTCTCAGATGCAGGGACTGCTACATGAAGAAGAAAAAATGATCAAGAAATAAATGATAAATAACATCCACATATTGCAAGTAAACCGCCATCACCACCAGTATTCTGTCTCTTTGCTGGGAGAATTCTACATGTCCCAGATTTCCACAACACAGCGTCATTTTATAGTAAAAAAATAATGTCAACGGTAAAACCAACCCTATTGTATAAAATAACAGAAGGTTACAGACTGTGCAATGAGTAGCCAGGCAACCAGGCTTCCTGCATGACAGTTCTGGGATATTTTGATACCATGCCAGAGCCTGACAGCAGCCCTGGATTACTGCCTCTTAGCAATGCCTCCAGGCTGCTCTTCCTACCATGCAATTCATTACCGTTGTGCTGTTAACATCAGCACGCTCTGAATGCCAGGTGTCTGAGCTATGGGTCAGGGTGTATTTCACACCACCTTTCTGCTGATGCAAAACTTTGCAGAAAAGTGGCAAGAAAGAAGGCATTGGGCTCTCAGACTAGAAAACATCTAAAGAATTGATGGAGAAAATCCTGTGCCACTCTAAGAGGAGGACTTATTTTGGAAAGTCAGTAGTGCCCAAAGAGATGATGATACAATAATTAATTAACACTTTTATACTGTGCCACTGTGATCCATGAGAGATCTTACACTAGATGCTGTATGAACAAGGAGGGTTTTTTAAAAAGACTTCACTCTTGCAATACCCTCCTGACTGGTACAGTGCCGTCGTCCAAAGGAAACCTCACTCAGATGAATACAGCATAGCCTGCTAACAGCACTTGAAGCTCTTTTCGTTCAGCATTATAAAATTGTTTGTCTCCTGAGTGTAAGAGTTTCACTTCAGGCCCTACCAAGGTCAATATACAAGATAAATACTCTTCCCCCTCATGGCCTAGTGGGAGGACTCTTAAGCACCTCAGGTTTGCCATTTAATATGTGGGGAAACATGACATCCAACATTTCACATGCTAAATTATGTCAGATTTCAGAATGCAAGCAGGAGTTCTCTTCAGCTACTCTGTTCTTACCCTCTCTGATATGGAAAAGAAGGGATCCTTTCTAAATCTGAGATACTTTTACTCACAGCAGTAGAAAAAAAGAAATCAATATTTCTTACAGGAATTTCTGCGAGCAAGGTTTAGCTGAACAAGAGCTGTCACACCAAACTCCTCCATGAAAAGTTAAGTGCCTGGAACTGAGGAGAAGGGGGACTGGGGAAGGTGAGAGAAACACCATCAGTCACTCAAGCCCAAACCAGAAAGAGATCCATTTTAAAAATTCTCTCCCCCAGAATATCTTCCTTAAAAATCACTTTCCCCACCTTAAAAATTGGTATATCTTTAATAGAAATATTATCAGTATTTATTTTTGTTATTGTTTCACCAGTGAAGGTCTGGGCCACTTTGAATAATCTTTTCTCCAGAGGAACCCATGAGTTTTCACAGTTTTCATAGTGTTTGGCCTAGAATGAATATGCGGCCTGATAAAGTGCAATGATATTCCCTGAAATGTAACTACTGTACATTTCATTTGGCAAATCGATGTTTATAATTCAGGGGTCTACATATTCTTCAAAACATCTTGGTTATCAATTAAGTTCATAACGAAAGAGGAGTCATTCATAGGAATAATCTGTTAACCCAAAGCAGGAACTTTACACCTGAGGACACATACCAACGCATGCATGAAAAGATGATGTGAGTTTATCTTGGTTGGACTCGATCTGTACAGTTTGTGTCAATCTGCAGTGTTTCACTGTCAGTACAGTGACTGCTGTCTGCACTACCAAGCTAGAAAAGACTAATTAAATCTAGTTAACTCTGAGTCCTGACCCAAATGTGTCCAACAAATCTCCCAATAGTTAAGGAAAAAATTCCCCTTTTTAATTTTCAGCGACAGTATGAGCTATTGAGACTTGTCAGAGATGCTGACATCTAAATATGCTTCACAAACTTCTGAGTTTTGACTGCTCCACTATATTTCCTGAATTCATTATGCCTGCATTTTTTCTCCTCTAAATAACACAATTCATCTGTGTCAAAATAAATTTATCACCAATTAATTTCCATTCTTTTGTTCAGTTACTTCACACTTCCAGCAGACAAGGGCAGTGCAAGGGCAAGGCATCAGGTTGCTAACCTAACATCACAGAGGAGGTTACAGCATTTTCTCCCTCTTCAGTATGTGCACTTGGCAGCCTTCTGAATAGATTTCTGGCAAAAGGTAAACCAGATACATTTTTTCAGTTTTAAGAGAGCTCTCCCTGAGTTCATAGAGCTGGTGTCCACTTTCAGTCTTTCAGTTTAAAGAGAGATGCAGTTTTTCTTGTTCTGCTGTAATTGATAAAGGCTATTTCCTAAAAAACATTCCATGGGGAAATAAAGAACACTTAATGGGAAAGTTAAACCATCCACAGAAAACATTTCATAAATGATGAAAAGTTGTCACTTTTGACAATTCTATTTTCAAGAGAAAACAACAACTTAGAAAACAACAAACCTGGAAACAAGCATGTTTTAAAGGAGCAAGAGGCAATTCTTAAATGAAACTGAATCCATGTTTCTGACGCAGCAGTGATGCAGTTGGATAGAGCTCCACTTCTTGACCATCCGTGTAAAAGATTAAAAAATAAAAGAAGTCAAGGTATTTCCTAGTGTGGAGTAACTCAACGTCTCATAGCAAAGCTCTCCATTTGATTAAACTACTACATCCTGTCTTTCAGTCAAATTGAACTCAGTTTTGCTTTCACATAATTCTACTCTACGCTGCCTCCTTTCTACTAGTAGGGCGGGTGTATTTTTTCATGAGAAAGTACTGGCAGAAGGGCAAAGGAAATGTACTTATCATCATGCTCCCACCCTAATGCCCAATTGAAACAAAAGCTGAGCAAATCAGTTGTTTTCTTTTTTAGTAAATCAAGTGGCCAGCACCAGGTGTCTCCCACCCACATCTCATTTGACTCTGATGCCACTCGCCAGCGGCAGCACGGCTGCTCCCCGAACACTGCCCTGTCAGCACAGCACTGTAGTCTCTCATTAGGACAATGTTATTTAATTAAGAATATTTTAACACAGACAAAGGGCGATTAAAAAGGCTGTCAGTCATTGTATGCTGTTTCCCAGTTCCTGTTCTTTGAATATATGAGCTCATCACAAAGCTGCCACTGATACACCATGCAGGCTACTGTCCTCTTTACTGCACAGTGTAGCACACAATGAACACCCTCTCTACTTCATACATTTACTCAGCTCAGTGGCAGAGTCTCATCCCCAAACTACTTTAAAAAAGTGGTTGATTTTTGAAATTGCCTTACAAAGTTCTCAGATTACAGAAAAAACCCTGTCCAACAGACTTCAGACGTGGTTCTTTTTAAAAAATAACACCTACAGGATTCCTTCTGCAGCATGGAAAGAGAAGAGAGTTAACACCTTGGACACCTGGTGAACACAAGTAAAATCTTCCTCCACTAAATTCAGGTTAACAGCAGTTAGCATTGTAACTTGAAGAGCTATGCTTTGTCTACAGCTTTCACCTCTGAGCCTTGAGGGAATGTGCTCCAGGGGGATCCCTGGTCTAGAGGATACCTGTTTGAGTATTGCACATGGACATCTGAGAGCTGAAAAACTTCTTGGTCAGCCAGGCTAAACTTCATACTAAAGCAGCAATCTGCAACAACACTGCTCTTTAATGCCCACTCTGGTAAAATTTCACACTCAGATAGCTCTGCCAAAATTGTGCTATCAAATGCCAGATTATCATCCCTCTGATTTGCACTGGGATACACTCCCTGAAACGCATCCAGGAAATGCCATAAAAGCATGCACTTAGAAATGGCAAAAATAATAACCCCAGAAAACAAAATGGGGAGCTAACAATAGGAGAGTTCATTGCAGGAAAAGCAGCATATCAGAGCAATGACAGAAAATCAAGCCCTAACAGCATAGAGAAGATACGCAGAACAAACATGACTTCTATCACTGTATTAAGGATCTGGAAAGACAGACAAATCAAACACTGGAGCACATAATCAGGTTTCCTCCTACAGTTCAGTATGGAGATTTCTGGCCAAAACAATGCCATTTACTATAAGCTTCTGTATTGCCTCATTATTAATTCAGGGAAGGATCAGACTCAAAATTTTCTTCCTAAAAGTGACCGTTTCTTACTCACCATGAATCCTAATAAAAGACACCGGGTATAAGACACATCCAGTAAATACCTAGCCTGGATTGCTTCATTTTACTTTTCTTCTCCTGTGTCTAAATCTACATTGCTGCTCTTGACTGACACTTTTAACAAGAAAAGTGCCCAGCTTGGTCCCCAGCTAAAAATGCATTATGACCTTTGCTGAGTAGGACTATCAGATCTACTCCACAGTTTGTCTAAGCTACTACTCTAAGAATGACATTCAGCTTGCTGCATTGATGTCAGATTTCCTGTGTTCAATTTTAACTGTAAAGAAATCAGCCTACTCATGGGCTGAGTAAAAACATTTATACCCTTGGAGGTGGTATAAAGAGAAGAGAGACAATAACTGGCTGGCATGAAACAGAATCTGTGTCGTGTGGGAAAATGGATACTTGCATCCTTCAGGATTCTAGTTAACACCCAGCCTTTCAGCTCCAAGTGGAACAATTGCCACTGGAAGACACTGAAGTCTTGCTCCATAGTTGCATACAAATCCTAAAGACATTAAGGGAAACAGTAGGATATAAAAGTTGGCTAAACCTAAAAACCCTGGGCACAAAAAACCAACACAATCAATATCAGTACTACTTCTGGTGAATAACAATTGACATAGCTGAGAGTTGAAAAAGGGGGGGGCAAAGAAATCCAAAGAGAGAATCTGCTACATTCTATAAAATAAACTGCTCATTTCTCAGGATACCCTTGTGTCAGGAGTGTGCCACAGGACACTTGTCGCGTTAAACTGCCCACGAGACATAAATGTATATCTGATAATATTTTCTTTGGCATGAAACGTTCTGCACGTCATGCACTGAACACCTTCCGAGAATCTGAACTGTTGGCTCACTAATGAGACGTGTCCCTCATTAATGCATGACTGGGCCTCAGGCTTCCCAAAGAGGCCAGACCTACCTGAGGGGCTCTGCAAAGCAAACATCAGCTTCAGGAAAGGCAGTAAACACAGGAATACCTCTTAAACAAATAATTACACAAGTGCAATACTAGGAGAACGGATGCATTCCAGACTTGCACTATTTGAGAGTTTCTGGATAACAAATTAGTTCAGCAACTCTTGACATTAATCCCTTTGTTCTCTGTACATATCAAGTTGCTCCCATGTTGTCTGTGGTTAACAGATAGAATATGGGGAGCTGTCTGTTACCTGGAGCTACTCTGAATACTGAAGAAAGAGTAGAGTTTCTACTCTTTTTTAATGGCAAAAAACCCTTCCATGCTGACAGTACATTCTAAATGCCTACACAAACATTTTATTTGACTTGCACATCTCCTGGTTTTCCATAGCCCTTCTTTGCCCTCTGAATGGGTCTGAAGTTCAAACTCTTCCAGTAATACCTGACTTAAAGTTCCACCTGCACTGCCAATATTCTCCAGCCCTACTGATATCTAAAGAGGCCCACTTGGAGACTGAAGACTCTAGATTTTTTGATTAAGCTACAGTAAAATATTCCTTTTAATTAAGCATAATTTTGTATAATTCATCTCCACAGAAAGCATTAATTTACCTTGCTATCTCAGATTTCTCCAGAGAAAACCTTTACAGTTCAAATGATCCCTCCATGTGTCATCATAAATCACTGTACCTTAGTAATGCAGCCTGCAAGTACAAAGAGCTTCCCACACACTTGTTCTGTCAGAACAGAATATATATGCCACATACAGCACACATATGAATTCCAGCCTCCAGCAAAACAAATCCTGCCACAAGATGCTCCAAATGTGAGCCAATCTGTCAGCATCAGCAAGGTTCTCTCCCTTCACAGCTCTGGTGTTTCACACGTGTCAGCAACCCAGGAATCATCAGTACGAGCCAATGCAACAACAATCTGGTGACTAGGCAGTCTAGTTTCCCAGAGTTGCCCTCTTTGGGAAACTGTTCCTAAATTCCTGTTCTTACGTATTAAAACGAAGGCTGTCTTCCATGTACCTGGAAAATGAGGCAGGGGAAGTAGGCAGGCAACAACAGCCTATGTTCACACACAAATTAAAACTGGGACCGTGCAGGACAGGCCTAAGAAAGAACCAGGGTTAGAGACTGAGCATTTGCCGAATGAGTTTGATTGAGCAGTGGACAAATTTGAGTAGAACATCTATTCTACTCAGTATCTATGTCTCCTGCACACTCCCTTGTTTTCACTGACCTGAGCTTTCCAAAATTTAATCACCTTGATGACAACGATGCAACTTCAACTTCCTTGGTATGTCACTTTTAAAAGCTACAAAAAAGAATGTTTTTTTGTCTAAATACTGTTTTTCTCCTAAATATTCCAAAAATATGCTTGGACAATTGTTACTTCTTGCCTGCAAACAAGAACAACCCTATAGTGAATGCACTTATGTATAAGAAATCCCATGGTCTCCCAAGATCCATGATGAATATTAAAAAAAAAACCCCAAAGAATCCCCCAAAGCCTAGGCAGTGAAATAGCTGGTAAAAAAAATAGAAGAGGGAGGGGAAAAAAACACTTCTAAAATGTATTAAGTACGTGCATATTCATACACAAAATCTACTTACAACATGACTCTTCTGGAATTTAATTTATAGTTTTGGAGAGTTTGATATGACCAAATGTTATGAGCCTTTCTTTCAGCCAGACTTGCCTGCCTCTTCTGTGAAGCTCCCACTGAATTAGACTGGAGGTGGGGGAGGATGATTACTTATACTGTTTTGCACTGTGGGCAGGCTTTCAACATCAGCCAAAAAGTAATCAGCAATTACAAATTGTACTATGTGACAAAGACCATGCTGAGCACTGGTTGGGCATTCTGGCTGCACGCCGTCTCCTCGCCAAGAGTTAATGAGATAATTTGTCTCCTTGGAAGCTATGCCACTTCTAAATCTGAGTAAAGGCAGCCTTTACACAAGCAGTACCGCCCCTAGAGCAGGTCCCTGAGACCAAACATTACCTAATTGCAGACTGCAGCTCCATCACTACAGGCAAGAAAGGCTCCTCCGACCGCTGACAGTAACTGCTTGCAAATGAGATGCGCTACTTAACCAGGAGAAGTTCCAGGATTGGTGTGTGTATTCTCAGGGCTGTTTACATCCCTTCAACACGTCTTTGGTGGGTGGCCTTTCTCCATTTTGGTTTTGGTTGTTTCTGCCCCCTCCTCTTTCCCTTGAAGTGCCATCATTATTATTATTCTAACAACTATTCCTTCGTGTGATTAAGGCTTTCTGGCTATAGGAGGTATTTTTTACTTTTGGCTTAATAAAACAAAACAATGTTGCAGAAATCCCTCAGGTCTTTGAGTGGATTCAGCCAAAGCTTAAGTTTTGATCATCCCTGCTAATTATTTCTAGCCAAATCAGAATAAAACATTTAAGGAACTTAAGCCTACATCGAACTTAATGCAAAGAGTCATGACATTATCTTCAACCTGAAGGTGCCTCTGATCATCCTTGTATCTTGATGAATCACTAAAATAGTGAAGAAAGCAATCTTCATGCCTGCTAATATTTGAACTTCTTAAAGTTTCTTATTAAAAAGCACTCCCCTGAAAATGAAATCAGAAACAGGGTCAACAGAGACTTTAGGAGGATTTTGTAGTCAGTCTAAGATTTCACAGAGAAAATGGGTGCAGGAGACTTTTTTTTTCTTTTAATCAACTAAATGAGGTCAGTAAGGACAAATGGCATCAATGAATACCTCCCTTAGGCTTGTCAATTGCACAGGCAAAATGGGTGGTCTGCAAAACAGGTTAACAACACTAAAGGGACGGCTCTGCCAGCATTTCCCACTGAAACCATTTACAGTACATGTAAATCCTGACCCTTTTGAGGACAAACGTTCCAAGCTCAAGTTCAAATATTCAAATGTTTAGCATTGAGTGTGGAGGCCTGATTTTCAGGAACTTGGGTCCCACCTAGACATTTAACAAAGGGTTCAGATTTTTGCTAGACCTTTATGTAAGTAACTGAAGACTTATGAAAACTGGCCAGGAGTTACAAGCAACTGCTTCTACTGCATGAAATAACCTTTATTAGCCTGGTTCACCCCTTGTGGCACAGACACAAGTCTGATGTTTCTGCACAAAACTGCAAAAGTCCAACGCTGTAGTACTCTATCAAGGTGTTGTAAATTGTGAACAAGTGAGGCTCTGCAACAGGACAACACAGCATTGCAGCAAGTGAACAGGTGTACAGTGGAGATCCCCCATATCCATATGTTTAGATTACTGCTACTGTGACTATTTATCACACAATTTTTATGTGCAGCACATATAGTAGAGCTGCTTGAATTTTTCCAGTGCCTGTCTTTCCCCACTACTCAAAAAAAAAGGAAAGAAAAAAAAATAAAAAAGAACAAAAAAGAAGGCAGGCACCTTACCTTGTCTTTGCCAGAAGAGGAGGTGACAAGTTCATGACAGATTCTCCGGATATGCTCACCCAAGAGCAGCCCCAGTACATGAGGGATTGGTGCTCCTGTAATGAGCAGTGAGCAAGAAGCTGTAGTTGGAAGCTACAACTAGTAGTTGGGAGCTCCACGTGTCAGTTATTCCACCTTGCCAGGAAAGAGTGATTAGCTAATAACTCCCTGATGCCTTCAACTCTCTCCTGCTACACCCACTGGTTCACATCCATCACCATGAAGACTTCTCTTGGTAATTCATCATAGGAGGGATGCCTCTCCAAGGGAGGCACTGAGAGGAATTTTCTACTTCTCCCTTCCACCCACTGTACAGAGCAACAATCTCATTTCATTACAAGCCCATTCCAATGTCAGTGGCTTCAGGCATTTGCTAATAAGGAACAAGGAGCTTCCAGGAACAGGAAACACAATGAGTGCACTAAAAAATTCTTCAGAGAAAGAAAATTCTCATATATTTCCAATAGGGAAGGTGAGCTAAAGGTGAACAGCGATGAAAAGCTGAATGAAATCCTGGAAGGAGAGAGGGAGGGCCTGTAAAGTGCACAGTAAAAGCATTATCAGGCAGGATGACAGCAAAGAAGCCCAGGTAAATAATGGTTTATCTTTAGGACTTTAAAAAGAAATGCAGGGTAAGTTTATATTTGCACATATAGGACCAAGAGGCACAAAACATTTCACAATAAGTAATTAGAACAACTGAGCTCAGGTATATTGCAACAGCCCATTTTGCTGGTTTCTCCTTGAAAAGTAATTGCAAAGTTTCTCTCTGAAATGATAAGAGGACTTACCTGGTTTAGTAAAGCCCTTGGCTTAACGTGCATGTGTGTGCACTGCACACCTATACAATTACTGCAAAGGAGAAATTTTAATTATTACAACCTCTTTGAGCTATTCTAACTAGCTATTCAAAGTATCCTCCAAGAAGAGCTGGCAGTTTTAAACCATCTTCTCAATTTAAAGTAAGCTGTTCACTAACTATATTGTATTCATACACGTGTTACAGCTACATATATACCCATAAAATTTTATACTAAATTGAGTTCTGCATGTTCCTTCCTCCAGGTACTCTTGATGAGGCATCTCTCCAGACCTGGAGTATGGGCATTCCAGTTGCTGAAGAGCTGCCATTGAAGTGGTTTCACACTAAGGACACGTAAAAGTTGAAAGCCAACAAGTTCCTCTCTTAAGGACAACATCCTACATGTGATGTCAGCTTCTTTTTTTTTTTTTTTTTTTTTTTG